>ML779115.1:393951-416576 GCA_009831015.1 Picea engelmannii | reverse complement strand
AAAGATGGATAAAAGAATAGAAGGTGAACAAAGAGAAGAATATCCACATAACATAGATCCTTTCTGTAATATAGATTAAAGAGTTCTTAAACAATAATCTATGATTAACAAGCAATTACCACAAATCCTTTGCAACTCATGAATTCATAAACCAAAGAAAGCTTTTGATATTCCAAATTTGTAAATATTACTAATGCAATATGATAAGAAAGAATGGAAACAAGATAAAAAAATTATAGTATCACAACTTTCATGAATCTCTAATGGAAGAAATGCCTACAACACATGCCCTTAGGCGTACAAATGAGCAACTCAACTGCTACTCTAGATCTATCCTCTCTTGGATCATGAATCCAACCCCTCTCCAAGAGATCTCTCCTTCATTAAATAGAAAAATCATCAAAATATCCTTAGGAGGTCGAATCCCATCTCTTTCATTGGATTCTAGGCCTTGGAGATAGGTGGAAATAGTCAAAGAGACAAAAATCCAACAAACTGCTAATTTTCAGGAAATTGTTGGAAGTCTTTAATGAAATGTTTCCAACTCACTGCATGAGGTCTTAATGGAGCTAAAACTTAGGTGTAGGTGTCCCTTGAAATATAAATGATCCATGAGAATTCATTCGAACCCTCCTTGACTGCTGGCAACCTCCCAACAAGGTGAATATCCAATCAGCTATGCAAAACAAAGAATTTGCAGCACATTTCACATCACACTGGTGTTTTAATTTTTTCTCTCAAATTCCAAATTGGGTCAGGATGAAATTTGGTCAACAAGTCAACAGGAATATCATATTCCTCCACAAAAAATTTCAGAGAAACCCACTTCATCGTTTTGGTTTTATGATCAAATTTGTAAGAGTATTTGCTATAGGAAATTTCGTAGCACATTCTATAGTGCCTGTCTGTGTAGATCATTTCACAGCACTAGGCACTATGAAATGTCCTGTAGTTGTCCAATTTATGTATTTTGGGCCCCAAATATCCAAAAAATTTAGCCAACGATGTATAAGCATGTAGATGTCTCCAGATAGGGTGTAAGCATGATACTTTCCACAAAACTTCAAAAATCTAAGGATTAATTGATCCATAAAAACTACATGTGACCCTTAACAACTTCATGTGATAACAAAAGGTACCATTGCAGTATAGTAGCGCTGACATATTCAAACTTCCAAAAGGGAAGGAGGTATCACCTGAAGAATTGTCGAGACTTGTGTGATAAAGTGAGTTAAGGAGGACACACCATTTGATCTGACGTATTACAAAGAAGATTCATACTTAGATGTGAAAGATCATGTCATTAGAAGTCTAAACCAGGTTAAGCATTCAATAATCTAGGTTTCACAACATAAATATAAGAGCATACATGGAAAAATCTTGTGAAACAATATCACAAATAGAAATTACACAAAACAAGATAGGTTGTGTAGGAGGAATATCATGCATTCATCCATATTATAACAAAATTTTGTATGCCTGAACAATCCGTTTGTATTATCATATCTCAGAATGGTGTACATAAAGTATGTATTTCATATCACAACTTATACAACATAACTAGAATTAGCTTGTTCTCTTAGCAAATAGGAAACATCATAATCAATCACATCTAAGCAAACACAATAGTGAGAATCAACTAGTAGTAATAAACAATTTACAATTAACAAGTAAAATTCACAAGTAACAAGTAACCGACCACCCTTTCTCGTTACATTTTCCCCAATTTATATCATTTTCTTTGTTGTTTCTTGATTACTCTTCTATGGTTTCTTGATTCCTCTTATGTTGCTTTCTCACTTAGTCTTTTCCTGTGCTCAAAGACTCTAGATATTTCTGCTTCTTCCTCCAGTTGGCATCTGATTTGTATTCACTGCTGGTATGTTGGTAGTTATATTTCCTCTCAACATATCTACTTTCCACTGCTTCTAACCTTCCACTTCCCTGCTACACTTTCTTGCAAAATTGTGATCCTTCCGCAAAGCTAAACATTCTCCAAAATGAAGGGCCCAATAGGCCCTGACCACAATATTTGACTCATCTTGATTCAACCTTCTGTTGTTTTGTTGTGATCATCTTCAAACGAAGGGCCCAACTTTGGTACAATCGTAAGGACCTGCTTGCAAAACCTGTCATAATGTGGCATGCGATGCTGCCATTTCTTTTACAAAATTGAGGCATCGCCCATAAATTCCTATGCGACATTGACATCAAACACCTTGGGCTTAGTGGCCAACAAAGCATTGCACTCTATATGAGCAAGGGAGTCCAACTGTTGAAGTGGTATGTACTTAACTTGGATTGTAGGCTTGAATTGTCATATGGTTGTCTTTGTAGCTCTGTTAACCTCATCCATGGTATCCAATTGGTCATCCTCATATTGTATCTCAAAAAACTTAGCCAATTGATCGATAGGGTTAGCAATGGACTGGGCTTCTGCATAAATATGCCTAAGCTCAGTGCACAACTCTTTGACATGCTTACTGCATTGGTCCAACAAGCCAACCCAGTCCATGACCATATTGAAGGGGCGATGACATTCCTCGGTCTTGGCATGAAGAGAGGACTTGACATTGTTTGCCTCTTCAATTTCAAGTGTAATCTTTTAGAGGAGCTCTTCATGATTCTCTTTTTCCTTTAAATTGAATGGAGCTACCTTCTGTTGCAGGGTATATGTCTTGGCTACCAATTGGGACCATTCACCAACAATGAGATAAATCCTGTTAGGTGGTGCAACTAGAGTGACATATTCTAGTAGTTCAGGAATGACCTGGTGAAAGGATGGCTAGACTTGAGAAATTTTTTTGGTGACAATGACAATAATGGATTCAACCTGGACCCACAATTATAGCTCAATTACTTTGGCTACGATGAATTAATTGACAACCTCTTGTAAAGATTATGTTTTTTATATGAGTTATTGATTGGTATTCTTGACTATGGTGATCTATTTCTCTAGTTGGTCCATAAAATCTCGGAGCAGGTGCATAATATGTGGTGTAGCCCATATGGACAATTCTCTACTGATAGAAATAAAGTCCAAAGGTGGTCGTGAAGAAAGTGGATGACTACCTGTGATAGAATGCTAAAAAAAGTTGGGGGTACTAACACCTTCAAGGGTCATTGAGTGCATTCTTGGGCTTTCCACAATTCAGTCGCTGACTTCTGGGAATTGAGCTGATCTTGTGGAGGGTTATCATCCATCGAAACAAGGGTTTTAGGTCTTATTTCTAGTTGTGTATGGGTGAGCGTTTCAATATTCGTGTGTAGGAATTCTGTGATCTGAGAGGAAGTTGAGGATAGTGGACCAATGGTACCTATAGTTGTGGCATGATGGGCAGTAGAGTCTGACACACCTGTATCAAACTGAGTATGGGATGGGGGTACCGGAGGCATGTGCGCAAAAATGGTGTACCCTCCATTCTGTGGAGGGTTGGATTCCTCAATGATAGTGGAAGGTTGGATCTGTAGGGGAGGGTCATCAAGGATATGGATGATGGGGGTTGTGGAGGCTGAAGTGAATGAAGTGGAAATTCTAGTGCACATCTGGGGTGGGGTAATCTACACTTGAGGAAGGTTGGTGTGCATGAGAAGGGGAGAAATGTAAGTTTGAGGTGGATTGGAGGAAAGGGGGGTGGATTTTGTGATGATAGTATTAACGACAAATTGGGATGGGGATTTGGTACGATTATTCCGAGGAAAAAATGAATTTAATACTTCTTGAAAATGCTTACCAGATATGGTGGCATTGTCGGGAATGGAGGAAAATGGAATCTAAAGTGTGTTACTCGACAAAAGTTCCTCTTTTCCTTCATCTACCTCTTCCTTTGAGCTGGTGGGTGTCTAAGTTCTCTTGATCATTCTTGGTCCTACATCTGGTGTCTCCGTTTGGATGGACCTTTGAGAATTTATGGGCATCAAATAAGAGACACCCATCTTCTTGTTTTCAATAGTGACCCTAGTCCATGAGGTGACTTCCTTGTCAAATGTTATCTTATCCAGGTAGAATGGTAATGGATACATATGAAAAAGTGATGGATCCACCCCCAGAGGCTGCACAAATGTATGATCTTGTCTCATCTCGAACCATATATTTTTGTTATGCCGGTTAAGTAGTGTCTGTGGGATTTACAGATGTTGGGTTGCAACAATGAGCTCATCATACCATTGTGAAAATATGACATTATGAGTGGCCTATTTGGTAGATGCATGGATAAAATGACATAGGTCAAAGAGCTTGGTGATACAACCATATGCATTGCGATAAATATTTCTCCCCCTCAGTGGTTTCCACTTCCACACGGTGAAGGTGACGAGAAAGTATACATAGATGAAATATCCAGGTCAGTCATGTGCATCTACACATGATTTGGATAACTGAGTGAGAAGGTATTTGAACCATTTCATAGGCATTCCATTGTTACTATATTCCGCCACTATGATGATGTCCAACGTACACTTACCCTTCTTGTACTTGCACATCACTTTCCCCACAATCAAGTAGCAATCCATGCAGACTTGATCATCATTAATTTGCGTAATGTGCGCTCCTCGACCTCCGCGACGTGTACCATATTTTTCATACAAGATTAAATTCCCCTTCTTCTTACTGTGCTTCCCAGAGACTTGGAAGTTTTCGGTGACATCCTGGCCTTGCATGGAAAAACTAGTGAGAATATGGATGTCTTCTACATGGATTGAGTAGGCCTGGTCTAACAAGAGGGTAATAATGTGCACTTGGACGATCATAAATTTAGTGAAACTTCCCGCATCTACAACAATACCAAAGATAGGAAGGTCATGGAGACACATCAAAGTGGAATCCTAAGGGGGAATGTAGTCAAGCTTCCACTTCCACTGTAACTCTTTATTGGGTAAGGTAGTGCAATCCATGAAAACGCTGGTATCCATGTATGGAAATTCGACAACGTCTATAAAATCGAGGTCGACCAACTTGGTTTTCTTGACCTTCCCATGCATATGACCTTGAACAATGATCTATGGATCAATGAAATCTACTAGAACATTGGTTCTATGGGCCCCTCAACTAGCTGTGCAAGCAATTATAATAATATTTTAGAGGTAAACAAAGTGAACATGGGGATGGGGCCGAGAACACAAGTGCCTAGATTTCTCAAGAGGCTCCAAGACTGACTCTACAACAAGTGTGATGGTAAAACAAAATATGAATCCATCATACAAAGGCATGTTTATAAAAAATATGTGGAAGGTGAAGAGACGACCATGCATTGAATACTACATGATGACAAGAGTGGGCATTAACGCCAACTCAAACCCTTGAATGAGACACAATCCACGAAATGACTGGGAAACTAAAAGCATAAATGAAAAGTAGGTAACACGACAATAAATAAACTTGGGAAAGGAATGAGCTGAAGGGTGGTTAACCAAAAAAAGGATAGACAATTGTTAATATTTAAATTACTATGACTGGAAAAGATGAGATGATGAATAAAAGATACTAACATATTTTAACGACCCATGTAATGACACAAGGGCATAGAATTCGAACTGTGGTAACATTAAGTACGAGATGATGTGATTGACTTCCTTGACCAAAAAGGTGATATTTGGGCTAGACGACATGGAAACAATGACTAGACTTCTAGGACCGGTGACAACTAGAGACGTCACCATTTTATTGACGAAAATGGAAAACAAAGAAAAAAAATTAGAAAACCTACCTACAGAACACACTCCTAAAATCATGAGCGTACCAACATCATATTTATGAGGAATAAAGGTATGGATTCAGGCATGTTCCATTCATCCATCTAGGTCAAAGAATTCCATCAAATTGCACTAGTTTGACAGCTCCAGAGTCACAAATTTCCACAACTATGAAAGGACCAAGCCAATGCATTTGGAGATAATTTCCTGAATGTTTCTGATACTTTCTATCATATAAGAGCATAAGGTCACCTTGCACAAATGATTTATGCTTTATATATCAATCATGCTAGGATGTTTTCTTGGATTTCTCCATAGTATGATGAAAATTTTCTAAGAATCTAGCCTCCTCAAGTTCCATCATTTTCTCAACCCACTCCGCAAGGGAGTCATCTTTTGTCATCTTAGTAGCTTGTGCAATGAACAAAATTGGGGTGATAAACTCAGTTGGCACAACTTCTTCCCTACCATATACCAGTTGAAAACTAGTATATAGGTTTACTCTCTTTGTGGTAGTCCTGTATGCCCATAAAACAACTAGAACTCGCTCATCCTAGCTAGTCATCCCAATTTGCGCAAAATACTTTAGTCAGCCCCATCTCCAGGATTTTATTAAATGCTTCCACTTTTTCGTTAGCTTGTGAATGATAGATACTGATCTTATGATGTTTAATAACAAATTCTAGTGTAAGGGTTCCGATAGTCTCACGGAGAAAGTGGGCTCCTTGATCACTAGTGAAGCTCCAAGGACAACCAAACCTGGTAATAACATTTTAAAAAATAAACCATGTTTCTATGGCTGTAGAAAAATCTTGAAAAACCTCCACTTCAACCGATAGAGTTAGGTAATCAGTTTCGGTAATTATGTACCTTTCTTTTGAATTCTTAGCAGGAGGATTTATCACACCTATGAAATCAACACCGCATTTTTCAAAGGCTTGCAGTGCTCTGACAGGGTGTAGAGGTAACTCATTACAATGAGAGGGATTTCCCACTCTCTAACAAACATCGTAGGATTGATCATATTCCTTAACATCTTTAAACATTGTGGGCTACCATATTCCTACCTGTAAGATCTTTATAGAAGTTTCCTCACACAACCCCACTGTGACATTCCCACAAAATATCAAGTCATTCATGGTCTAGAAGACAACGCTACAAAATACTATCCAATCCTAATTTGTACAATTGGAATGCAATCGGTTGATAATCTACCACATGAACCATTAGGTTCTTCTTCTAGGTTGTGGAATATCCTTTCATTGTAGTACCAATAGTCATGAATAGCCTCAATATAGAATAGATCGACATCTAGGATTTGGTCACCTATAGGTATTCCTCTTACTCCTGGCTCTTATATCAACAAATGATCTGGACCCACATTTAGTTTACTAGAATTGACAATGAATTCAAAAGATAACTCCTAGAATAACAACAACAATTTGTAAATTTGACCTTCTAACACAGGTTTGTTCACCAGATACTTCAAAGTAGAGTGATCAATAAAAAACTTAAAATTACTTCTTAACAATTAATGTCTAAACTTTTGTAAAGCATAAACCATTGCCAAACCTTCCCTTTCAGTTGTAGTATAGTTGTGCTCAACTTGGGACAACTTTCTACTGGAAAAGTAGACAAGATGATCAATATTTCCATGCTTTGGTTGTGCCAGGATAACACTCAACGCAATTGCAAAGGCATCAATGTGCACATGAAACTCAATTTTCCAGTTAGAATAAGTTAAAATAGGTGCAATACTCAACTTATCTTTGAGCAGGTCAAATGCTTTATCACATTCCTGAGTCCAACGAACTACTTCTAATTTCTTTAGTAGTTGTTCCAAAGGTGTGGTTATATTGGAATAGTTTCGAATAAGTGTGTGATAGTATCTTGTATGGCCCAGAGTATTCCACAATTGTTTGATAGTGGTAGGAGGAGTCATATTGAGAATTACTGTAAATTTCACAAGATCGACAAGCACTCCTTCCCTACAAACTATGTGTCCTAACATATTCCTGAAGGGAACACAAAAAAATACATTTAATCAGATTAAGTGAAATATGTAGTTGTCTGTAGCAATCCAACATCGATCATAATATCCCAATGTGCTCATTATGTAAGTTGTACACAATCCAATCATCTAGGTATACCTAAGGAAACTTATGAATACAATCATGGAATGCTGTGATCATGATTCGATAAAACACTGCTGGGGAATTCTTGAGCCCGGAAGGCATAAAATTATAGGCAAATGAACCCGACTTAGTAGTGAAGGTATTATTTTTCTTGTCTTCTTCGGAAATTTGAACCTGGTGGTATCTAGAAAAACCATATGTAAAAGAATATGCTTTGTTTCCTGCCACTTGATCAAATACCTCATCACTAAATTGGGTAGGAAAGAGGTCGTGTACATAAGAAACATTCAGGATTATGTAGTCCACACAAACTGGTATATCCTCCATATATTTCTTGGTTAGTATGACAATAGGACTGATCCATTCATCCTTATCGACTGAGAAAATCATCCTAGCTGTGAGCATCCTATCGATCTCCTTCTTCACTTTCTCTTTGACTCTGGGGTTCAGATGACATGACCTGTGCTTGACTGGTCTTGATCCAGGCTTCAACTCTATCCTCATCAACCCTAAATCTCCCTTAATACCTTTTATTTATGAAACATTTGTAGGGAAAATGTCCTCATATTCCCGCAACAGAGCCTGTATCTTTGTCACACTCTGCTCATCCCAGTAGTCCCATATGGAATCTAGTTTAGGGTGGTCCTCACTCCCTATGTTTATTTTTCACAAATTCAAAGGTTTATAATAATAACTATTAACATCATCGAACTTAGTGTCATGCAAAACTATATTTCCCTCCAATTCTTTAAATGTCAAATGTCTAAGGTCTTCTAGGTCTTGAACGTCTCTTGGGTCTTTGTCAATTTTACGACAAGTCAGAGGTATTTGGGTGAGGGAGGGGTAAAGGCTATGATGAATGAGGTATTCATGTTCAGGACAAATGGTGTGATAATGTATAGGCTTAACTTCATCATTAAAAATAATTTTCTTAATCTATTGTAAAGCTAGAGTGATTTGAGGGGACTTACCTGAGAATGAGAAGTATTAACATAAATGGCTTTGAAAGAATTCCTAACAAGTGGTTTGGCATCAAGCCTCCTCATGTACATACCGAGTTGGAATTTGTCCCAAAGAATGAATAGACTGATGCCCCCACAATTCAGAAGGCACTTGTGCAACTTCCCATATTTGAATACGGTGTGTAACATGATCCCTTGGATCATAAATCTGATCATATAATTCAAAATATAACTTTTTTGGATTTGGAAAAGCAAGTTGTGATGGAGGAATAAAGCGATGCTATATGGCACACTTTGCTTCATCCTAGAAATATAAAGTACCCCATTGGGTGGTCCACCATCTAGCAGAAGAGGGTCTTAACATAACATCAAGTACAAGAATCCTTTTCTCTAACATAACTTTATCCTCTAAATCAACACGAAAGATACTTAAATATGAAGTGCCATAAAAAAGGCTAGTCTCTAATCTCTAATCCAATCCACCTAGAATCTCTCATAGTCACGCAACGTCTTGAGAAGGTCTCATATCTTTCCTGTTGCTAGTTTTCAAATGCTACATCTGAATCTTTTCGTGCAGATTGAATACTTCACCAACTTACCAAGCCGTCTACAGTCAGGTTAATATAGTCTTCCTTCTTTTTTGTAGTCAAAGTATAGAGATGATTGAAGGTATCCTCTTCGATATTCTCCTCTATCAGGTCAGTATATGGAGGACCTCAGTAGGGATGTAGTGGTTGGGTTACTTTCATACCATTTTCTTCAAATTTCATGATTTATTTTTTTAATATCTATAACAATGAAATTCTCATAAGCCTAGTCGATGCCCAATAGAGCTGGGTATGGGTCCTTCTCCCTCGTGATTTTTATAACCTATAAGTTTTCCATTTTATTTACTCCATCTAAGTCCAATTAAACGTTATGTAGCCCCCCAACATGACAGCTACAATATTGATTGGCTATTCACAACTGAATGGATGAATAGACAATCTTGGGCTTACCCATGGCTTCCCAAGTTTTTATTGGTAGTATGCTGACGTAACATCCCAAATCTAACATAAAATCACTAATCTAGTAGTCATCGATGTGAGTATTTGTTTGAATTCCCTTCCAGATATTTGTTTCCTCCTTTGTATTCTACTTGTATTTCTCTATAGAATATGAGAAACAACCAACTCTTATGAGTTCCCTTCAGTCTCTAAAGTCCTCTTGAGCTTGTCCCACAAGTCCTTGGTGAGTTGTTCGTCATCCAAAATATTAGAAAATAAGAGGAACCACAATTCAATAGTTTTTTGGGGTCTTGATGGAGGAACCTTCTAGGCCACAAAAATTTCCACAGGTTTAAGATGAAGCTCATGGCTTGAGTCTACAGACATCATTGTTGCATTGTTAGAAATCCATTGGAATATCTGGACAACATCCTTAAAGAACTATTTTTGCACAAGGGGGTCATATTTGACATCTTCCAACATTGCCTTGTGGATCTTGGTTTGAGTCAATTTACCATCATCAACACCAGTCCTTGTTCCTCCTTGAGTTATGATATTAATATTGGGTGCCTTTTCTTCAATGACAGGTTGGGGATCATAATTTATCAAGTTTGTACCTCGCTTCCTTGTGCAATATTCCCACTTTGCAATCAACTTAGGGAAATCCTTAGTGGCATGGGTGTTGTTCCTACAATGGGCACACCAGGGACGTCTCAAAGAGGACAATATCTAGCAAGATGTCCTTACTTATTGCAATTATAACACCTAGTTGGTCCTCTCCCATACTTTATTGCACCTCTGAAACCTTCACCACCTCGATGACGTCCTCCAAATCCTTAAGGAGCTTCGTCGACCTTGAATGCAGACCAATCCATTATATCCACAAGAGAATCTAAAGCATAACACTGCTTGGTGGTGTGAGTAGGTCATGACCCATAGAATTCATAGTAAACTACATTCAGAAATGGGGTGTATTTATGTATTATTGGGAATTTCCTTGGGGAATGCTTGTGACCTCTGAAAATTTCACAATACTCATTATTCTATTTAGCTTGATGGTTTGGGAAGACATGTTACTGGAAAATGCCATGGAATGGTGATATAGCTGCAACTTCTGCAACCCCTCCAAACAATTCTACAAGTGGAGGCACCATTCATTGCAGAGGGTGTCCTACACCCCTCAGTCCAGGACATTTCATCATTGTATGACCCTCATTGTAGAAACCAATACACCAGATGTGAGGGAAAAGTTCTCTACTAATGGTCAGTTCTTGAATTTTTTCAGTTAGTGTAGAAATATGACCTTGTAGTTACATAATATTATAGTCATCGAGAGATATTACTATCCACAAGCTTCCAGGATGTCTTGCCATCACCTCAATTTTCATGGCCTTCTCTAGGGATTTCCCCAATGTAGTTATACGTTGTTGGGTTAATGGAATATGAGTTAATGGTAAAAGTCCTTTAATGAACCATGCTAGTGGTGTTTGTGAATGGGGTTGGAAAATTTCCCTATTGCATCTTTGAATATTTGGTTGTAATCATAGGCAGACTTGTCATCCCTCTGTTTTATCTCCTACAACTCAGAGGGGACCTACTATTCTAACAGGGGTAAACATAATTCTTTTATGAACTATTGTTTTACTTGATCAAGAGTGTAGTCATGTCCTTGAGGATTTACTGGTTCAACATATTTCATATACCATTTCAAAGCATAGCCTCTCAAGGTGTTATGAAACTTGACTAATTTATTAGCATCCAAAGTGCCAGGAGACTGCCAGATGGCCTCGTGATCTAGGTGGATATTGGTGGCCACCCACCTATTCCAAATGGCTCCTCTTGATAGTTTTTAGTTCAACACGTTCTTCTCCACTTATTTTTGATTTTGGACTCTACATTTTCGGGGTTGTCTGAAGACCTACACATATTCCAAATGGATACTGGTGGCCTCCCACCTAATCCAACTGGTTTATTTTGTATTTTTTCATGTCAGCACATCTTTTTGTACTCCCAGGGTCATTTTGGGGCCTAAATAGTGTTTTGTTGACTCGCTAAAGTCAAACTATAGACATAATCAGATTTTGATGGCATAATGTGTATTTCTCTAAAAGACCTTTCCAATGAGCTATCACATGCCTAAAAAGAAGGTCGTATGCAAAATTTACGAACCCAAGAAGTTGAGGTAGAAACTTACCCATAGGGGCCCACATAATGTTTGGCGTTTCATCTCCTAGGGTTAGGTTTTTGGATGTCTAAGGCTTTGGAATTCATGAGTAATATAAAAAAGGCCTTTGGAGCCTCATGGTAATCATTATGCTCAGATGGATGCACATAGCAGCCACATCTCTTCTCAGAGATACCTACCACCATTCAAGCAAGTGTTTCATTTCTGTAGTTTTACAGTTTCATCCTATTTCATTTATTCAATAGAATATATTGTTCACTGGATATCTGTGTTGTTCTTCATATCTCTGTTTTTATTGTATTCATTCTATTAATCAATTCGTTTCACTCCTAAATCTGGATCAATGGTATCAAAGCATTATGCTCTTCATTTATTTTTCTTCATGCATGTCTTTGACAAGATTTGGGTACAATAAGTTGGGACTCAAACCAATCAAGCCATTGCAAGATCGACCACGTTGAGCCTGAAAAAAACCCATGGGGGAAAAAAGGAAAGATGATGGAGAACAAGATCATTTTAAAATGTTTCTTGAGGAATCCCTCGCGCGGAAAAGGAACAAAATGATGGACAACTTTGAGTAGATCCTTCGATGACTGCCCACATGAGAAGCATCTTCATCAAGTGGCGATGAAACCCCCTTCAAGGTACAAGTAATTTTTGATATTCCATTATTTGAAGGACTGATAGATGCGGATGCTGTAGATAAATGGTTGAATCTGCTCAAAGGTTATTTTTCGGTCCAGAATTTTTATAGGGAAAATATTACTTTTGCACTCCTCAAGGCCATCCCCCATGTTAAGGATTGGTGGGATACTTAGTCTGAGAAAAGGGCCATAGAGGAATCTGCAATATTTGTGGTTTCCCCTACATAGGATTCCTTTCGGGATGCCATTAAAGAACAATACTACCCCGTTGGAAGCTATGTGGACTAGTAGACACGATGGACAACCTTGCATCAAGAAAGGGACCATATAGTACCAGATTTCACCAATATTTTCCATAACTTGCACACAATATTGGGTATCAAAGAATCTGAGCGATATCTAATGCTCAAATATTGTGAATGTTTGCATAAATACATTCAAAGAGAAATGGAGTTTCTGACATCAGCTCATTGGGTACGGCTTATAGATATGTTGTCAAGATCGAGTAGAAATTTAAGCAGAAGATGTGAGAGTTTGGATCTGCAAACTCCTCACAGCCGAAGCAGGGAAAATACATGAACCCAACCCACACAGCAAGGGACATAGCAAAGATAACCACTCTTAGGACAATGAGTCCGAGCCGCAACACAAGAAGGGCAATGAAAAGATGAAGAAGGACACGAGAAAATGGTGTGAATACCATAAAATCCCTTGGCACAACACTGAAGAATGTCACTCCAAGAAGTCGCTTATTGTTACACATTATTTTCATCATCCCTATGACCATTAATGATGTAAAACTATCTGTTTCCTTCAGAGGAGTTAGTGGCCTAAGTTCCTAAAGAGAGAAGGGAGAAGAACTTTTCCAGAGAAAAGAAGTTTCATTTTCCTTTGTAAAAACCCCATAAAAAAGGAATTTCGCAAGTTTCTATATAGGCAGGGTGTGAGAATGCCTAATTCTCGTAGGTTGCACCATAGCTGGGGTGCGAGAGGTTTGCAGGTTGCTCTATAGGCAGGGTGCGAGAATGCCTACACATGGGGAAAATGAGCATTTTCTTGAATCTTCTAGAAGGAGAAACTTCCATGGTGAGGTGGCATCCGAATGGTGTGGATCTTACTCGCTTTCATGATTTAGTGGGATCATCCTAACCTCCTCACCTTATCCTCTTCAACTTATAGAAGGAGAGGAGCTCTCATGGAGAAGGGGTTCTTAAGCTTGAGCTTGAGCTTAAGTTGGTTCTTGAGATTTGTTAGCTTTGGTTGGCTTGGAATTATTAGCTTGGTTAGAGTGGCTTTGAGATTTGCTTTGTCAAGATAGATTGTGAGTAGTATCAGATCTATGCTCTCAAAATTCTTGGAGTGAAAGTGTGTGAGGAACAAAGGACAGTTGGAAAGGACCTTATGACATGAAGGCCATGGTTGTAATCTCTCTTTCACATTTAATATGATACAATAATATGATTCTTTCCTATAAATCTTGTTGTGTTTTATTGTATGATTCCTTGATCACATACATAAGTTTATATTGAGTTTATGCTATTTCTATCACTTTTGTTGGTTGTGTTATTTTGCAAGATCATCATTGTATGAGCATTGGAACGGAGCTAGGATGGTGATGGTGAGAGGAAGCGACATTTAAATGGTATGTCACCTATCCCTCTTTAGTTAGTAAATTCAATATCTAAAACTTAAGGAAAGTGTCATGTTCTGGTGTGTTTTGTTCTAGATCTAGGTGGATCTAGGGAGATCATTTAGTGTCCGCACCTATCGATTAGTCCGATAACAAAATTGGCGACTCCACTGGGAAACATATTGTTTCCTAGTTAGTCTAGTTTCCCTTGCTTTGATTGCTTGTTTTTTGGTCTCTGAGTGTGTGGGAGATCCATCCAGATTCTTTGGATCTGAAAGTTCACTCAAATTTAGTCCTTTTTCAAATTTTTGCTTGTTTACAGGAATTCTCGCACTGTACCCTTTAGTGGCCTGCGAGAAACACCCGAGTTCGCACCCTGGTGTTAAGTCCAGTGCGAACCCCTTGTAGTCAACCTTTGTTCAGCCTGTGAGAATCTTTGATTCTCGCATTGTAATACATTGCCAGCCTGCGAACTTGTTTGTAAATTTTTTTGGATTGGGTCTTGTCATCTTTTGATGTCCAGTTTTGCTTTGAACAGCTGGATTGAACTTTTGGAGCCTATATTGATCTATTTACAGTCTTCTTGACATCCTTTGAGTTGATTTTATCCATCTTTGCTTTGTTTGGTTTTGAAGGATTAGTCTCTTGCTTTGAGTGTCTTTCAATTACAAAGCATGTGTTTTCTTTAGAATTGTTTAGGGAAAGATCAGATTTCTTTGAATAGTTCGTTTTAAAAGAGAAATTTTAGTTTGGGTTTCTTTGTTTTAAGAAAGTTCATTATTGCTTTTAGTGAAATTTTTGAAACAAAAATATTTAATTTCTTGATTTATATTAGATTGGGGGCATCCTTGCATTTGAAGTAGCTAAATTGCATGATTCTTGGCATTTTTTTTATCTTAAATTATGAAAAATTTTCCCCCTCATGGCCAGGGGGGCATGAATCGTGCATTGGTGTTCAGTACCTTTTTCTCATTTCTTGAGAATCTTGATATTGATGAGTTTAATATATTTTGGGACATCATGCATATGGGAATGATAAATGTTTTCTCATTCTCGTAGCATAGCTTTCATCGAAATGAAAAGATTGCATCTTCATATCTTGGCATAATTTTCGAGTCGGTCAAAACACCATATTGTCCATGCCATTTTCCTCTTGAGTAACAACAGCCATAAAATAAAGATCTTATAAAAATTGATTAGACATTTTTATCTTTTTCTGGTAGCAAACCTACATTAGATTAGTTGTAGGGCTTTGGAATAGGTGTGAAAGATAACTTTCCAAAGCTGCAAACAAACATAGTATCTTGTGATAGGGAGAGTTAAATCCACTTATTACATTTTGTCCTAGGAAGCCCTTCTAACACAAGGGTCCATCACGAGGTCGCATTGAGACTAGTAGAGTTACTCACCCTGCTTTGTTGGTCTTGGTGTAGAGATTACGTGTATTATGGGGGTCACTTGAGAGGTATACCCACAATGATGAGTGGAATCCTTTCAAGTTGATTTCGGGCTAGATACCCTGCCCTTGCGCGTGGATCGGACTGTCGACTGTCCCCCCAGGCTTTATTGTTGTCGGTGGTAACCCTAATGGCCTATCTCTTTAGGGTCTTTACACAAGGTGACTGTGAAGGGGCAAGTCTTCACGGTACCTAGAATCGACGTTGGCCAAACTCACTCGGGCTCCTTCGAGGGTATACCCACGATTATGTGTGGGAGCTTGCTCTAGGGTGTAAGTCCGTTAAGCAGGTCATCAATGTAACTTTTCCACCCACTCTATCTCAGTCCCTTCTTACTTTGTTCCCACGACATTGGATTTCATCACCAACTAGTGAGTTCATTGTGAGAAGGTTTTGTTTGCTTTCTTGCTTACTAGATTTTTAGTGTGTGTTGTTTGTTTTCATTAGAGGACTCTAGATTGGATTTATTTAATGGCGTCAGTTCCTGGAATGACCAATGAAGGAACCCCTTCTCTAGGGGTGTTGGCGACGGAAGTCACCCCTAGATTGTAGCAGGAGCAGAGCCCGACACCCATCAGTTTATGTCACGATTTGTTTTAATGGGTGATCAAATGGGTAGAGACCCGAGAAGATATCACTCAAACTCAAGGACTGGGTCCGGCATGCGAGGAACAAAGGAGGTATTGATCTAACTTCAGTCAGCGGGTTGATTTGAAAATGAGCAGGTTGAAGACTTAGTGAGAGGAGTGGACAAACTACCTCAGGCAACAGGCCTTTCAATAATTTGTAGAAGAAAAACTCTGAATGCAAGTTCCTCTAGTTCAGAGCTTCGAGGAACTGAGAGGGGGGGGACTTGACTGGATTCTCCAATTCCAAGTCATTCAGCACTAAGAAAATCACAGGGACTGATTAGAAATAGTGCAACTGTTACAGTGATCAAACTCTACATCATCCTATAATAGTTACAACTCGACTGGATTCTCCAATTCCGAGCTGCTCTAACGCAGTGTAAACAAAGACATGAAAGAAACTGACATCTATAAGGCAAGAAGTCTCAAGAGTCCAGACATAACCAGGAAAACAGTACTTCATTAAAGTTTACCACCGAGAGCCTCGATCAACCATCGATGCTTACAAAAATGGCAAAAATGCCTACATATACTCAAAAACAACCACAACAGCAAAAACAAGACGCTGCATTACAAACATTGCGTCTGCATGTCTTCTGATAGTTTGTGCATGCAGACTCTGGATGATCGTTCACCTAGGGCTTGGTGTCCCCTCAACCAAATTCAGACGGCTATTCTTTGTCAGATGCCACCTTAACTGCACATGGCTCCTACAAGGGAAGTAGCTGAGCCATTAAGAGTCGAGCTAGCGTGTGCAAACCTCCTTGGCGAGTCGAGGACTCGACGTGGCTTCCATGAATAGAACCAGTACAGAGGACCTTCTCGGGTAGAATTTCAGCCATAACATCCATACTTTGCAATTAATGAGTGAGGCAAGGTTTCGACCACCCTCTCTCTTTTTCATTCATACCCAGCAGGTACCAAGATTTAGATCATGTCAAATCGACGTCTGGAGAACATAGTGCCCCCTCCCTCTGAAACTCAATTCGGCACCTTTGGCCTCCCTTTTGTACAGAATGATAAATTCTAGCACCCATCCTCCAGGCCTGCTCCTTGTGACCAGACGCCAAAACCAAGGGCCCGATTCTGGGCACTTTCGGCACTTTGGGATTCGATGTTTCGAGAGGTGAAATGACGAGGAATGCTTACTCCTCGAATTCCCGAATGCCAACATGGCACAGATGTGCACCACATGTCCTTAAGATAAATGGCTGAGGTAGCATTCTCTATTTAAAAGGGGGCCCACTTCATCCACAGGCTCACTTGATGTGACCTGGTGCTAAGACCATGGGCTTGGCTCCACGGGTGCTTTCGACATTTCGCCGATTGGCAATTTCAGCTGTAAATAATGGGAGGCTCCTTTTCTCCCGAAACACCGATCCCCGATACGCCGACTGGCCGCCACCTATCCCAATTGGATCGGACGACCCAGACTTTCCTTGAACTATAGGTGCTACCCTTCATGCTAAATCCTGGGCAACTTGACAGCCTCGAAAACCTGATGACCGTCGATCTGCTTTGCCAATTGATCCTTGACGTTGAAATCAGACTGCTCGCTTGCTTGATTTTAAGCCCGAAATGGACTTCTTCTGTGAGTTGCGCTCGGTGCTTATGGCTGCGGCCCTTGAATAAAACACATTCAACCAGCTTTCAAACCCCACTTCTACACGTTTACTCCAGAGGCCTAAAATCAAAGAGGAGAAAACCCCTATACAAGAAATGTTGCTAACAAGGGGAACCTTTTGTTTTTCCCTCTTATGGAAACATTGGTCCTCCTCACCTCGCTACTTTGAGCCTTCCAGGTCTCACAATTGGATTACCGGTATGGTTGTTTTCCACTTAGGTAATCCCGAATGTAGTAAGTTCTTCAGTCGTAAGCACTTCCCCCCAAGAGCATCAACCTCATGTTGATCCTTCACCATCTTCACCAATAAGGTCTTCTTCGCCTTCTTCACTTGCAAGGTTGCCTTTCATTTCATCTTCTTCATTGAGTGAAAGTTCTGAAGCTAGTAACCCAGTGAATAAGAAGAAGAAGAAAAGAAAGAATAAGAAGAAGAAAATTAAGCAAGGATCCAAACTTCCAACCACTATCAAACATGTCGGAAAACAACCAGTTACTGTTATTCATGCTAGAAGTGTTGATGATCTCAATATCACCCAAAAAACCTGTAAGCCCAAGTACCCTTGCAGGCTTTGTAAGGATAGCCATCTTCTTAAGGATTTCCTTGGTCTATCCAAGGTTAATGAAGCATGGTCTACACATCCTTGCCAACCCACGTCATTATCCTCTGAACAACATGCTGACAAGCCCCCGTCAACGAGTCATGATACAGTTGGGAAGAAGAAAAGTAGAGTCAAGTTCCTGTGTATGTTATGCAAAGGGAGTCATCTCACTCACCTTTGTTCTCGTATGGATGAAGCCTCGAAATTCCTGGAAGACATGACTATTTCACAACCTCAACTTCCAATTTCTTATCGCAAGCTTACTCTTGACCCCCCTATAGTTGATGGAATGATCAATCCAGCCACTTTGTCGGTCAATCCGGTTGATCATGTGGTCAATCTGGTCACGTCCTTGGTTGAACCAGTTGATAAAGTGGTTGATCTGATACCATCCTCAGTCAATCCCACTCTCCCCTCAGAGAGTGAAACCCAAGAAGTCGATCCGTTTCCACCTATCGATCCCATTCTCCCCTTGGAGAATGAAACCCCAATGGTCGATTCAATCTCATCATCGGTTGATCCTACTCTCCCGTTCGAGAGTAAACCCGATACTGCCCACATTTTTCTGGTTGATATAGACTCTACCATGTCGAGGGGTATTCCTCCATCTCCCATGGAACCCCCTCTGAGTAATGAGGCCATCTATTTTGATTAGGGTGTGCTAACTAGCCCTTGTCTTCCCTCTCACATTCCTTTCCAGATTACAGTGCAAGTTTGTGGTTGGGATGTTCCTCAGACATTGATAGATGAAGGTTTGTCTGTTAGTATTTTTTCCTCTATTGCTTGGCAAGCTTTGGGTTGTCCTCCACTTGCATCAGTTACGCAGAATCTGTTATCTTTTAACAGAAGAACTAGTCAACCTTTAGGGATCCTTCCTTAGTTTCCTATAACTTTGGGAGGGAAAACTATCTTTATTGACGTCATGGTAATCCAAGACCCCTTGGATTTTGCCTTACTCCTTGGGCGAGATTATGTCTATGCCATGAAAGCTATTGTGTCTACTCTTTTTCATGTGATATCTTTCCCTCACGATGGACGAGTTGTGTTTGTTGATCAACTTTAATTCATTGATCCTGACTAGATTGTCTCCCTAAATGGTTCTTATATGTAGACGGTATCGCCCCCGCCACAGGTCAATTATGTGGCATTGTCACCCATGGCTTCAACTTCTGATGACTTAGATCCAGTAGTTAACATAGTGATCTCTTCGTTAGGGTTGTTAGAGCCTGATCTCTTTACTCCTGTCACAACCCTCAACATGGAGTCCTTCTAGAGTGTGTTTCTTCCGTCAAATGAAGACCTCTTGGAAGCCATGAATCCATGATCAAGGAGAACCTGAGAATAGTTTTTTCATCTCTGAGGAAACCTCGTTAAAAAATGAAACAAAGGTCTTTGAGCATAGTTTTCTGATTTCAAGCTCGTTAAAAAATGAAACCACTTACGAGGATAGATTTTTCATCTCTCTGACAACCTCATTAAAAACTGAAATAGAGGTTATGAGCATAGTTCTTGTTTCCGCATCAAGCTCGTTAAAAAATGAAATAGTTTTCCCCCTCTCTGTTTGAGTCAAGTCATTCATCTAGTATTTGAAGCTTCATTTCCTCCACCTTTTTCATTGGATGAAACGAAGATTGGGGGGCAATACTTCCAGCCTCTAGACTTCATGCTGAAGTAAAGCCGCTAGTTTCTTAAGCTGGGGGCTAAGTACCAACCATCCATGTGTTATGCGTTGGGAAGTCCAAGCATAGTTTTCTATGGTTCAAGCTTGAGTAAAAATGAAACCACTTACCTCAAGCATAGTTTCCTCTAGTTCAAGCTTGTGTAAAAATGAAACCAGGTCCAAGCATAGTTTTGTTTAGTTTTTAAGCTTGTGCAAAAATTAAAATCTATCCCAAGCATAGTTTTGTTTTGTTTTAAAGCTTGCGTAAAAATGAAAACAATCCCAAGCTTAGTCTTTGTTCTTTCTCATGCTCGTAAATACATGAGAATAAGTTACTGAGCTTATTCTTTGTTCTTTCTCGTGCTCATAAATCAATGAGAATGTAACTGAGTATACTTTTATCACTTTTTCGGACTCGTAAAGGTTATACGAAAAAGGAACCCCTTGGAGTTCCCTTTAAGCTCTTTTTAGACTCTCTAAACATGAAAAGATTGCCAAGCGACCTTGTTCTTTTCACTCTCATTAAAGTATTTGAAGAAAACGTCTATTGAGCAATAGTTTATCTCTTTTTCGGTCTCATCAGACTACTTTACGAAAAAGGAACTGAGGTATTTCTCTTTTAAGTGTTTTTCCAGACTCTATAATCACAAAAAACCTTCGAGTTTTCTATCTTTGGACTTGTTAAACAAACATCGAAAGACCCGTAATGGGACTGAACCACTCTTTCCTAGGGTTCGCTAAACATACTCCGAGGGGCTTGTATGAAGGATGAGCTTACATTACAAGCATATGTTATCCTCCTCAAGCTTGCGTAAAAATAAAGAGGTACTCGCTAGAAATGGTGGGGGAAAAAATTGGGAAAGAATTGTATCTAAACCTGTATTTTGTGGAAGAGTCGCTTTTGAACATGACACCCTTTCACTCGCCTTGTGTCTAGGTTGGAAAATCTGCTTGTTTCTTGGTCATACTCCTTTATAAGATTACAAATTGGTCTGTGAACCCTGTTGTTGATTTAGTATTTTCCAAGACAGTTGTCGTGTCGTCAATGTGTTCAAAGAGAAGTTCAACCCGGAAAGCCTTCAGCCATTTATTGCGTCGACCATTTATGCAGTCCTTAAGCCTTCTATTGTGTCGGCCATCCCTGAGTCAGTCCTGAATCACTTGTTACTCTGATCTACATCAAATCTTGTTACCTGTTTTTTGTCACTAATGTGGGATACATTAAGGACCTCCCGTGACGAGTCTTTTCCTGTCGACTTCAACTCATTATCCAGGAATTAGACTGAGAAACTAATCAATACCTTGGAAATTGCATGCCTCAATGGTAGGTTTCCTCACTTTCGACAGTGGGTTTTCATTATTGACCCTTGATCGGGAGATTCCGCCGAGTGTTTGACTTCAGCTCATTTATTCACATTTGTTGGATTGTACTAGTGTACCTTGGGAGTCATTGACATTAATGGTGATTTCCCTCACGCTTGTTAACAGTATACACTAATGACCAGTAATCAAGTGGTTTCTACTGTGTTCGACTTCAACACATGTATTCGCATGGTTAGATTCGTACTATAGAGTGGTGGAGATGAAGACCCTGGATCTTTTCTGATAGATCCAGGTTGCGTTGGAGTATATTCAATGTACTGTTTCATAGATCCACATTGTATGTCTGGTGGCTATTTTCAAA
Organism: Picea engelmannii; assembly: GCA_009831015.1. Taxonomy (NCBI): domain Eukaryota; kingdom Viridiplantae; phylum Streptophyta; class Pinopsida; order Pinales; family Pinaceae; genus Picea; species Picea engelmannii. The sequence goes on along the minus strand of ML779115.1, from coordinate 394,690 downwards.
TTTGAAACTTTAACACATATATCCACAGTGTATGTTTGGTGGCTATGTTCAGATTTGAGTCATATCGGCATGGATCCACAGTGTATGTTTGGTGGCCATGACCTGTATTACTTGACATGGATCTTCGCATGTCAACATTTATGCTCTGATTCATTTGTATTCTGAGTATGGGAATGCCTACCTCAGTGATGATATATTATTGTACTGTATTTCCTTGTTTGTTGATAGGTTTCTGACCGACTGTTCCTTGTTCCCTACACACACTCGACAAAGTATTTCAGCTATCACTCTGTTCTAACTTCATACTTTGGGGGGCTCTCTGTTACACATTATTTTCATCATCCCTATGACCGTTAATGATGTAAAACTATCTGTTGCCTTCAGAGGGGTCAGTGGCCTGAGTTCCTGAAGAGAGAAGGGAGAAGAACTTTTCCAGAGAAAAGAAGTTGCATTTTCCTTTGTAAAAACCCCATAAAAAAGGAATTTCGCAGGTTGCTATATAGGCAGGGTGCGAGAATGCCTAATTCTCGCAGGTTGCACGATAGTTGGGGTGCAAGAGGTTCATATGTTGTTCTATAGGCAGGGTGCAAGAATGCCTACACATGGGAAAAATGAGTGTTTTCTCAAATCTTCTAGAAGGAGAAACTTCCATGCTGAGGTGGCATCCGAATGGTGTGGATCTTACTCGCTTTCATGATTTAGTGGGATCATCCTAACCTCCTCACCTTATCCTCTTCAA
>ML779115.1:372243-393577 GCA_009831015.1 Picea engelmannii | reverse complement strand
GTATGTCACCTATCCCTCTTTAGTTAGTAAATTCAATATCTAAAACTTAAGGAAAGCGTCATGTTCTGGTGTGTTTTGTTCTAGATCTAGGTGGATCTAGGGAGATTAGTTAGTGTCTGCACCTACCGATTAGTCCGATAACACTTATGGCCAAGTTGAAGGTGTCAAAGTCCAAGGTCGATTTTGACTCTGAATCATATCCATAACAAGGGAAGCAGATTCTCAATGTTGAACCCAGTGCCATTGTCGCTACCACCAAAGTCTAGCCAAGCGAACCAGAAGAACCAGAGGAAGGGGAACACCTTTTTCACTCACAAATGTGGGTAAAGGGGGCTCCGCTTCATTTCATTGTTGATAGTGGCAGTCAAAAGAACCTGATCTCAACAAAGGTCATCAAGCGATTGTGTTAGGTACCTAATCCCTCACATAGATAGAATAATATATTTCCATGTAATAAAGTTCAATATTAATAAGTCCTAGTAATAAGGAAGAATAAGTCAAATGTAAGAATACCTAATAGAAGCTTTCACTTCTAGAAGGATATTCCTCTAGATGGTTCTTTTGATAGACATATTTAGTATAAATAGGAGTCAAGGGTATGAGAAGTTTTGTCTTGCATATTATTGTAATAGAGCTATGCTTTGTTGGAGGTTTCCCCCTCGAAGAGGCAAGTGAACATTGCTCTTAGTAATCAAAGTGATATTTCTAGTGTTATTCTGGTATTATTTTGGTATTATTGTGGTGTTGTTCTGGTTATATCATTGTTTATCTACCATTTCTAGCTAATTATTTATGTTCTGCATACTATTTATATCTGGAATATTACAAGTGGTATCAGAGCAGCTTCCTCGGCAGAAAATTGTGGGTTAAATTTTTTTCTAGCGTAGAGACATATTTCAATGCCTTTAAGCAACAAAGATATGTCGTTACGCGCATAAACCCATGATTGGGGATTCATACACATAGAAAATACAAGTGGTACTTAAGTGCACATCTATTGGCCACCCTTGTAACCCCTGTTGGTACCCCTTCGAGTGGTAGCGCATCATACAACACCTGTATATGGATCGGCCTAGATCTCCTGAGGATCTCCATAGATAAACCAATCGACCACATGACTGCGATAGTGCTATTGAGAACAACACTCAGGAAGATACTTACTCTCTAGTAGTTGGGTACTCGGGTAGTACAACTAAGGGAACGGTCTAGCCTCCTTAGTTGGTTCCCTGAGATATTAGGTTGAGTACTATTGTTGGACCACACACGTATATCAAAGAGCTATAACATAGGGAAAACCCTTGTCTATATAACCCTTGAATACCCTTGTTATCACATAAAGTTGTCAAAGGTCGTATGTGTTTGTTGTGAAAACCCAAGTCTGCACCCCTACTCCGCCTCTCTCTTTTTCGCACACCATTCTTAGGATTTTTCCCCCTTCTGGTTGATAAAGTCAATTCCCCTTTCTGATCAATGATATGGTTTTTCTTAGCGTCTTGTTTGACTGATCCTCGATTCAATTTTTTTCTATTTTCTTTAGAGGATGAACACACATCATAATTTTGGTCGAATTACTGGTCATCTTGTTTTCCATTGATTAAGCTCATAGTATGTCGTCCTTTTCCTTTGTTTGTGTAGGTATCAGCCTTAAGAACAAAACGCAACATTCAAAGCATCCCATTTTGAGTTTAAAATGAAAGCAACAGTTGGGTTCAATTTTCAACGGTGAAGATCCCAGAAGCAGTTCATATTAGTGACTCATGTGTATTTAGCAGGTCGAAGTTGTGTGGAGTCTAGCGCTAGATAGAAGCCCCAAAGTTAAAGATCAAGCACCACACAACCTTTCATATTAGATGGTCATTATTTACTTTGGAAATATGGGCTTCCAGAGTTTCATCATCTCGACTCCTGGTTGCATCTGGAGCATTTTCTCCTGGAGTTGCAGATCAAGCGCCACACATCCTTTCTGGCCATGCATCCTTTCATGACAGTTCATGTGGGGGGCACCATTTTTGGAGGACCAAAACTTATAAGATCCTCAAATCTGTGTATTTTTGGCCCAACCTTTTTACTGATGTTTGTGCAAAGATTAGAGCTTGTGTCAAGTGTCAAAACTTTGTTCGAAAGAAGTAGCTCAAATATTTTCCTTTGAAACATGTAATGGTTTCTAGACCTTTTAAGCAGTGGGGTATTGACATCATTGGAGAGATCCAACCAGCCTCAAGTGGCTAGCACAGGTGGATTTTGACTGCCACTGATTATTTTACCAAATGGATAGAATCCATCACTACAAGGAGTGCCTCCCACAAGTTAATCATAAGCTTCCTTGGAGATATCATGCCCATATTTGGTTGTCCAAGCAAGATTGTTACAAACAATGCTGCCTCTTTCAGAGCTGAACCATTAATTAATTTCTGTGAGCAGTGTGGAATTATATTAATCCACTCTAATCCCTACTACCCTCAGGGAAATGGTTTAGCAGAGTCTTCCAACAAAAGCCTCATAAATATCATCAAGAAGTTGTTAGAAGATAACAAGAAGTCATGGGACTCGAAGCTAAAATTTTCATTATGGGATAACAAAGTTACAACAAAGAGGTCACTTGGTGTTTCTCCTTTTCAGCTTGTGTATGGGGTTGAGGATATCTTTCCTACTCAGCTTTCCTTTCCTATAGCCAGATTTGTCCAGGACTACCAAGGAGAACCTGATGATATGGTCAGGAGGATACAACAGCTGGAAGAAGTACAATAGACTGTGGAGCAGTTGCTTGATAAAGCTCAAGACCATCATCAGAAAATAAAATTGTGCTTTTGACAAGAGGGCAAGAAGGGAATATTTTTGGATGGGAGATCTGGTGCTCAAATGGGATGCCCCCAAGAAAGACAAAGGAAAACATGGTAAATTCGAAGCCTTATGGATTGGTCCCTTCAATATTTCTAAGATATTTCCAAACAACACTTTTAAATTACAAAACTTGGAGGATTCCAAAGTTCCGGGTGGCCCTGTCAATGGGAATTTTCTGAAAAAGTATTTTGTCTAATTCATGATTGAATTTCCACCATTGTAATTACCACTTTCATTTTATTTTTGATATTAGTAAGTGATTCCATAACCCAAAATATAAGGCACTGGAACTGTGCATTCTTGGTAGCTCACAGGGAGCATGCCATCCCTTGTGGAGCCAAATGTTATCACATAAAGTTGTCAAAGTTCATATGTGTTTTTTGTGAAAACTGAGACCTGCACCCCTACTTCACCTCTCTATTTTCTGCACACCATTCCTATGATTTTTTCCCCTTCTAGTTGATAAAATCAATTCCCCTTTCTGATCAATGATCTGGTTTTCCTTAGGGTCTTGTTTGACTGATCCTCGGCTCAAGGTTTTTCTGTTTTCTTTAGAGGATGAACACATATCGTAATTTTGGTCAAATTACTGGTCATCTTGTTTTCCATTGATTAATCTCATAGCAAGTCATCCAAGTCCTTTGTTTTCACATGTATCATCCTTAAGTAGAAAACACAACATTCAAAGTAGCCCATTTTAGGCTTAAAATGAAAGTAGCGGCCGGGTTCAATTTTCAACGACGAATATCCCAGGAGCAGTTCAGATCAACGGCTTGCGTGTATTTAGCAGGTTGAAGTTGCATGGAGTCTAGCACTAGATAGAAGCCCCAGAGTTAAATATCATGCGCCATGCATCCTTTCAGATCGGATGATCATTATTTACTTTGAAAATATGATCTTCGGGAGTTTCAACATCTCGACTCCTAGTTACATCCAGAGTGTTTTCTCTCGTAGTTGCAGATGAAGCGCCACGTGTCCTTTCAGATCGGACGGTCATTATTTACTTCGGGAATCCGAGCTTTGGGAGTTTCAACATCTTGACTCTTGGTTTCATCCAGAGCGTTTTCTCCTGAAGTTGCATATCATTTGCCAAGCGTCCTTTCAGATCGAACAATCAATATTTACTTCGAGAATTTGGCCAAGCACCCTATGTTAAGGTCCTCCATAAATGAAGTCTGGGATCTTGTTGACAGTTTCTTCTTGGATTTTAATATCTCTTTTGTTCCAAGAGAGGAGAAAACAGTGGAAGATTCCTTGGTTGTTTCAGCAAGTAAGTTCAGGTTTCCTTTTCCCCTTAAACTCAAGTATGATGTGGAGGTAAAATACATGCCCTCTATTCCTGACAATGTCAAACATTGGAAGGTTTTTGAGGATGATCTTGAGATAAAAAAGTTTCTTGAGACTGTGGATGAATTTTCGGATTTTCATATCGATCTGGATCAGGATTTTGAATAAGGCCTTCATGCTGATGTTTTTCTTAATAAAATTGTTAACCATCATATTGTTCAGTTTCCTAGCAACCATATTCCAAAGGGACTAGTCCCTTTGGAGAGATTGTTTGACAGAAATGATGTTGCTATAAAGGTTAAAGGTTCGACAGAAAATGTTGATGTGACTGAATGCAATTTGGGAACAGAGGAAGACCCAAAATATGTCAAATTGTCTAGTAGTTTTTCAAAGGAGAAAAGGGCTGAATATGTCAAGCTTATGAAGGAGTTTGTTGATGTGTTTGCCTAGAAATATGAAGATTTGAGAACATATGACACCAACATCATTGAACAAAAAATACCTTTGAAATAAGATGCCAAACCTTTCAGGAAGAAACTTAGATAGATAAATCCCATGTTGCTGCCTATTATGGAAAAAGAACTGAAAAAGATGTTGCATGCACAAATCGTCATCCCCTTGAGATTTTCAGAATGGGTGGCTAATTTGGTGCGTGTGAGGAAGAAGAATGGGGAAATCAAATTATGTGTAGACTTAAGGAATTTGAATAGAAGCTCCAAAAAGGAAAACTACCCCTTTCCAAAGATGGAGCACATTTTACAGAGAGAAATTGGCTCATCTAGGATGTCTATGATTGATGGTTTCTCTGGCTACAATTAGATCTCTGTCATGCCTGAAGATAGAGATAAGACAACTTTCACTACTCCTTGGGGAACATTCATGTATGCTAAAATTCCCTTTGGATTGATGAATGTAGGAGAAACCTCCCAGCGAGCCATGAACACTGCTTTCATTGGGGAAACGGACAAATTTGTCGTCATCTCTCTGGATGAAATTATAGTATTCTCAAGGTCCGATAAAGAGCATTTTCATCACCTAAAGAAAGTTTTCTTGAAGTGAAGAAGGTTTGGTCTCTCCCTCAATCCTAAGAAATCTTTATTTTCTATGAAAGAGGGAAAATTGTTGGGGCATATTGTGTCAGCTGAAGGGGTGAGAATTGATCCAAGCAGAGTAGAGGCCATCTAGACCTTATCTTTTCCCAGGTCTAAAAAAGAGGTTTAGTATTTCTTGGGTAAAATCAACTTTCTGTGGAGGTTCATTTCTAATTTTTTTGAGTTGGTTAAACAGATTACAACCATGGTTAGAAAAGGAAGCGAGGTGAAATGGAATATTGAAGCTTGATATTCTTTTGACCGAATCAAAAAGGATTTGAATGAAGCACCTGTGCTCATCAAACCTGACTATTCTAAGGAGTTTCTGATATTCTCTTTTGCCTCATCGGATACACTGGCTATTGTTTTTCTACAGAAAAATACAAAGTGGTTAAAGCAACCTATTTCCTTTTTCAGTAGAGCATTGTGGGATGCAGAAATAAGATATGATATCATGGAAAATAAGGCTTATGCTTTGGTCAAATCCCTCAAGGCTTTCTAAGTATATGTTTTGAATTCAAATATTATTGCATATGTCCCCTCAGAATCAGTAAAAGAGATAATGATACAGCCTGATATAGATGGGAAGAGAAGCAAATGTATTGCCAAAATTTTGGAGTTTGACCTGGAAATAAAACCTACCAAATTGGTGAAAGGCCAATGTTTAGCCAAGTTACTAGCTGAATCAAATTGCAAGGCATTGGGGGTTAATTTCATCAACACACACTCATAAAATCAACAAACTGAGATTGATGATAAATACCCTCATGTCAGCCTCAACTTAGCATAATGCTCCTGGTATAAAGACAACATGTATTTCCTACAAAAGTTGAGGCCTCCTGATGGTTTGGAGAAAAGCAAGGTAAGAGCTTTGAAACTCAAAGAAATGAAATATTGTCTCATTGATCAGGTTTTGTACTGGAAATATCATCTGGGAGTTCCACTGAGATGTCTGGATCCACAAAAGGCCAAAAGAGATATGACTAATTTTCATGATAGCTCATGTGGGGGGCACCATTTTTGGAGGACTACAACTTATAAGATCCTCAGAGCTGGGTATTTCTTGCCCAACCTTTTTATTGATGTTTGTGCAAATACTAGAGCTTGTGTCAAGTGTCAATTTTTTTTGGAAAGCAGCAGTTCAAATCTTTTCCTTTGAAACCTGTAATGGTTTTTGGACCTTTTCAACAATGGGGTATTGACTTCATTAGAGGGATCCACCCAACCTCAAGTGGCCAACAAAGGTGGATTTTGATAGCCGCTGATTATTTTACCAAATGGATAGAATCCATCCCTACAATGAGTGCCTCCCACAAGTTAATCATTAGCTTCATTGAATATATCATGTCTAGATTTGGTTTTCCAAGTAGGATTGTTACAGACAATGATGCCTCTTTCAGAGTTGAACCATTAATTAATTTCTATGGGCAGTATGGGATTACATTAATCCACTCTACTCCATACTATCCTCAGGGAAATTTTTTAGCAGAGTCTTCCAACAAAAGCCTCATAAATACCATCAAGAAGTTGTTAGAAGACAATAAGAATTCTTGGGACTCGAGGATAAAATTTGCATTATGGGCCGACATAGTTACAACAAAGAGGTCACTTGGTGTTTCCCCTTTTCATCTTGTGTATGGGGTATTGGATATCTTTCCTAATCATCTTTCCTTTCCTATGGCTAGATTCCTCCAGGACTACCAAGGAGAACCTGATGATATGTTCAGGAGGATACAACAATTGGTATAAGTATAACAGACCAGGGATCAACTGCTTGATAAAGCTCAGAACCATCAACAAAAAATAAAATGATCTTTTGACAAGAGGGCAAGAAGGGAAGATTTTCGGCTGGGAGATATGGTGCTCAAATGGGATGCCCCCAAGCAAGACAAAGGAAAACATGGTAAATTTGAAGCCTTATGGATTGGTCCCTTCAATATTTCTAAGATATTTCCAAACAACACTTATAAATTGCAGAACTTGGAGGATTACGAAGTTTTGGGTGGCCCTGTCAATGGGAATTTTATGAAAAAGTATTTTATCTAAGTCATGATTGGATTTTCACCATTGTAATTCCCACTTTATTTTTATTTTCAGTATTAGTAAGTGACTCCATAACCCAAAAGATAAGGCACTGGAACTGCGCGTTCTTGGCATCTCACAGGGAGCATGCCATCCCCTGTGGAGCCAAATGTTATCACATAAAGTTGTCAAAGGTTGTATGTGTTTGTTGTGAAAACCCAAGTCTGCACCCCTACTCTGCCTCTCTCCTTTCTGCACACCATTCCTATGATTTTTCCCCCTTCTAGTTGATAAAGTCAATTCCCATTTCCGATCAATGATCTAGTTTTCCTTAGCATCTTGTTTGAGTGATCCTCGACTCAAGGTTTTTTTGTTTTCTTTAGAGTATGAGTACATATCATAATTTTGGTCAAATTAGTGTTCATTTTTTTTTCCATTGATTAAGCTCATAGCAGGTCATCCAAGTCCTATGTTTGCGCAGGTATCATCCTTAAGCACAAAACACAACATTCAAAGAAGTCAATTTCGGGCAATTTTGGGCTTAAAATGCAAGCAACAGTTGGGTTCAATTTTCAACGACGAATATCCCAAGAGTAGTTAATGTTAGCGGATCACGTGTATTTAGCAGGTCGAAGTTGTCTGGATTATAGCATCAGACATAAGCCCCAAATTTAAAGATCAAGTGTCACACGTCCTTTCATATTGGATGATCATTATTTACTTTGAAAATCCGAGCTTCAGGAGTTTCAGCATCTCGACTCTTGGTTGCATCTGGAGCGATTTCTCTTGAAGTTGCAGATCAGGCGCCATGCATCCTTTCAGATCAGATGGACATTATTTACTTCAAGAATACGGACTTCAGGAGTTTCAACATCTCGACTCCTAGTTTCATCTAGAGTGTTTTCGCCCAAAGTCGCAAATCATGCGCCACATGTCCTTTCAAATCAGACGGTCAATATTTACTTCAGGAATCTGGGCTTATGGAGTTTCATCATCTACAACCCTGACTTCATCCAGAGTTCTTTCTCCCAGAGTTAAAGATAAAGCACCGTGTGTCCTCCTCATATCGACGGTCTTCGTTCACTTCGGAGCTCCAACTCTACACGTAGATCGCCCTCGAGATCTGAAGTGATAAAGTAGGTGGCAGTCATCAGTTTAGATATGTGGCACTCTCATCAGGAATGACACTTGGCACCCATATGTTAGAGACATGTGGCATCCATTTAGCACTAACAAATGGTACTCATTTCAAGAATTTTTAGACATATATTCAAACCCATTTTCAAGTGACACGTGTCAACCCTCTGTCTGCGACATGTCAGCATAGTGGAATCAGGTCACCCCGTCAACTACAGGAGATCATCCTCCAGGAGGTGGTATTGTTCAAGCGCCAAGATTACCACCATCTCCATGCGTGTTTTTTTGGATCCTAGAGTTGGTGGGTGGATAAAATTTAGCGATGGCACTAAAAGAAGCAGGTTTTCCCAGATCATGGATTTGCACCAGATCAATGACCACGCTCCATTCCGGGGATGTAACTTGCTCGATCGATAAAATTCTTGAGTGGTCCCGCAATCGAAACCGTGGTATAGAAAATGAGCTACATGGCAGAAGGTGGTGAATTGCAGGCTCAAAAGTGGTGTGAGTTCAAACCACTTTCGATGGCCCCACAATCAAGTGATTATAAGACATCCAATCCAATAGCAACTTGTGGCCACCCCCTAGGAATTAAGCCTCATTGTGATCCTGAGAAAAAGTAGTTAATGAAGAAGGAGTGGTGGTTTAAACCTCGAGTCACTCCATAAATAGAAGACATGGAAAGTCTGACCGTGGAGACAGAACTGTCAGCCTGAGGTACCCCTATGGACGGTTTTTCCTGGATGGCCATGATGATCTGAGCTTGCATCTAATAGGAGGATGCATGCACAGTCCAACAGAAGAAGATGCAGACGTAAATCCTTGAATGGGATGGCTAGATCACATTACTCGTAGTCGTGGACTGATATGAGTATAAATAGATCAGTTCAAGATTTTGTTAAGGTCATCAACTGGTTGAGTAGATCTCCCTATTTTGTAATATTTTGATGCTAGAATTGTTCTCTGGTTATGTATCAAATTTGAGACTTTTGCATTAATAGAAGTCAACTTCTTTCATATTTTTGTTTAAACTGTGCTAAAACAATCGATAATGGAGGATCTAGTCGAGGGTTGTGATTCTATTGTAATGTAGGTTTGATTACAGTAGTGTCATGACCAGTTTTAGTCAGCTTCCTTGTTATCCTATTTCCCCTTATGCTGAAAGGCTCGGGCATGGAGGGTCCAGTCGAGTTGTTTTAGTTGCATTATGATGTAGGTTTGATCATTATGTTGTTGTGACATATTTCATCGTCTGAAACTTGAGTTCAAGAGTGCTCTTGAGCCTGCGTTTTTCTTCACCAAGTTGCTTGAAATTCATATGCCCATGGCAGACTTGTCCACCTTTATAACTGAGTCTTCATTCTACCCATCCTTAAAATCAAATCACTGACTGAATTTAATGAGGCCCTCACTTCCCTATGCATTGCTTGTTCAGTTTCTGTGATTAAAATCATTCTTGTACTGATTTTTGTCCATTTGACCTCCACTCATAAAACCAATATCTCCCAAACATTATGATGGGTACTAGGATTATCCTCTTGCAACCTGAGGGTGACTCTCAGTGCTAACATTCATGGTGCAACTGCTGAGGAACGAATTGAATACATTTCCCTGGGATTGAACGACAAAGAAATTATCATTCTGAAGGTGCATCGGAAATCGATAACATGAAGATTGCAACTTACATCTGGCGAATCCACTGTTTCAGTTGTGGCTCCCAAAATCATACACATGAGGTCTACTCCATAGCTGCCTCTATCTACACCTAAAGCTGACCCAGAAAATATTATCAAGAAAGGAAATACCTCTCAAGAAGGGATTTCAACTATTGTGCCAGATGACTCTGGTAACTTACCAACTTCGTCTTTTAAAAATCCAATAGTTGCATCTAATTCTCCTATTATACCATCTGTTGCAGTTTCCAAAAATTTAAATTTTGGAAGTTTTCCTGTTGATTTCTCCCTTCCTAGTCTTCATTTGGAAGGAGAAAGTTTTGAAACTCCTGTCTCTCCTGATATTGTAAAGTGGTTTAGACCCAAGAGCTTAGAAGACTTTCCCACTTTGGGATTTACTACTCCTCCTCCTATTAAATTTGTTGTGTCCAAAGAGGGGGAAACTTCTTTTCCTTTGAACCCTATATCATTTTCCTCCAACATATCTACAGTTGTACTTTTCCCAACTCCATATCCCCTTGGTTCTCCTACAGTTCAAATCCCAATGTCAGTTGCTAATCCTCCTAGAAACATGATGTATGACATATTGGCTGCAAGATATTCCCCTCTTTTTTTACCTCAACCTATGAATTCTCTCCCAGCCATAGACTACCTTAAGTACATGCCCCAGTTCACAGGGGAGGGAGACATAACTGCAGAAGAACACCTTTCAACTTTTTATAGATTTGCATAGATTTAGCTCATCGAAAATGAATATGTGTGGATGAGATTTTTTGTATAGAGCCTTGATGGTTATGCTAGGAATTGATTTAGGGACTTGCCTCCTAGATCTGTTGATGGGATTGAAGCTCTGGATGATTCATTCTTAAGACATTGGGGGGATAAAAAATATTTCCTTTATTATATTACAGAATTTGGGGCACTCAAGAGAGAAGAGGGGGAATATGTTTCATACTTCTCAAAGATATTTAATAATATGTACAAAAATATTCCCACTGAAATTAAGCCTACAAAAACCTATGCGAAGATTACTTATGCTAGTGCTTTTGACCCTGAGTTTTACCTCCTGTTGAGAAAAAGAAGAGCTACCTCCTTAGCTCATATGCAAGTTGAATACCTTGAAGTAGAATCCAATATATTGGTAGTTGACAAAATTAGGAGTAAGGTTGATAGAGACAGAAGAAAAAGTAGGTCTGAAGCTTCAACCTCTGGTTCCTCAGCTGCCTCCCCTCAAGTTGATGAGTTGACAAAACTAGTAAAATCACTTTCTGCAGAAATAGAGAAATTTAAATTTGAAGGAAAGGAGAGCTATAGGAAACCCTAGAATGCGGATAATAGGGGAAATTTCAGAAGACCCAATAATTCCCCTCAGATCATCCAAAGAGATCAAATAAATAGGGATAGGGATGATCAAAAAGTCCAATCCCCTCTCCAAAATAACCTGGTTACTGATGAAGAAGGAGAAGGAGAAGATGATGATCTTGAAATCCATTGTCTTGGTGACACCTCCTCATCTCCTCATTTAACTCAGTTTTCATATGAAGAGTCTCTCATGGATAGCCAACTAAATGAGCTGAGCAAAGGGGAAAGGACTAGTGGAAATCCAAATAGATACAACCTCTGGTCCAAGAAGAAAGAGGGAGAGCTTCAAATTTCTGATCAGCCTACTAGAACAGAGCATCCTGCTAAGGATGTGGCAGCTAGCAATAAAGGAAAAGAGGCACTAAACCCCAGGGAGTGGTTAAGACCTCTATCCCAAGAATAAAATTCACGTACTTTTCTTGGAGCTAGTTAAAATTGAGGATTAAAAAAGATACCTCTCCAAAGTACTGCAGCCTGAGCCTTCATCTTATTCCACAGATTTAGTCAACATTCAAAATGAAAATCCTGTTGTAATACTAGGACCTTTGGTTGAGGATAGAAATGAATCCTCCCCTCCTATATATACCTCATTGAAAATCCATGATAATGTGTTTCAAAACTTCTTGATGGATTCAGGGGCATCTCACAATCTCATGCCTAAGATTTTCATGGAGGAAATTGGATTGGAGGTTACAAAAACTTACCATGACATGTATTCATTTGATTCTAGGAAGGTGAAGTGCCTCGGGGTTATCAAATACTTGGTTGTTTCCTTGTTCGAGTTGCCAATAAAAAGTGTGGTCATGGATATTGAGGTGGTTGATGTCCCTCCTAAGTTTGGTATGTTGTTGTCTATATATTGGATTAAAATACTGGGGGGAACATTGCAGATGGATCTTTCATATGCCACTATCCCTGTATTTGGGGGAGATCATAGAAGACTTTATAGGGAAGCACAACTTGCTTACATTATTAGTGATGAAGCAAATCCGACCAACCACCACATTTTTGCAGTAGAAATTGATCTAGGAACTAGTTATATGTTACAACTCACTGATGGTCCTCAAGCACCTATTGAAATCAGAAAGCATCCTATCACCTATTTTGAAGCCCCTCCTTCCAATATCTTTGTTTGGATTTTTTTTTTTGATGGAGCCTCTTCCAGGGAAAGTGTTGGGGCTAGGGTAGTTTTCATTTCCCCTACCTAAGAGACCACATCTCTATATTTCAAGCTTTAATTTGAAACAAAAAACAATGTGGCAAAATATGAGGCTCTTGTTTTGGATTTGAGAGATGCCAAAGACATGACAATTGAAGAACTAGTAGTGTTTGGAGATGCCAAGTTAATTGTTCATCAAGTCAGAAATTTGTATCAGGCCAAGGACCCTAGGTTAAGGGCCTACAGAAATTAAGTCTGGGATCTTGTTGACAGTTTCTTCTTGGATTTTAATATCTCTTTTGTTCCAAAAGAGGAGAACATTGTGGCAGATTCCTTGGTTGTTTCATCAAGTAAGTTCATGGTTCCTTTTCCCCTTAAACTCAAGTATGATGTGGAGGTAAAATATAGGCCCTCTATTCCTGACAATGTCAAACATTGGAAGGTTTTTGAGGATGATCTTGAGATAAAAAAGTTTCTTGACACTATGGATGAATTTTCTGATTTGCATATCGATTTGGATCAAGATTTTGAAGAAGGCCTTCATGATGATGTTTTTCTTAATAAAATTGTTGACCATCATATTGTTCATTTTCCTAGTAACCATATTCCAAAGGGACCAATCCCTTTGGAGATATTGTTTGAAAAAAATGATTTTGTTGTAAAGGTTAAAGGTTCGACCGAAAATTATGATGTGACTAAATGCAATTTGGGAATAGAGAAAGACCCAAAAAATGTCAAATTGTCTAGTAGTTTGTGAAAGGACCAAAGGGCTGAATATGTCAATCTTTTGAAGGAGTTTGCTAATGTGTTTTCCTGGAAATATGAAGATTTCATAACATATGACACCAACACCATTGAACACAAAATCCCTTTGAAATAAGATTCCAAACCTTTTAGGCAAAAACTTAGACAGATAAATACGATGTTGTTGCCTATTATGGAAAAAGAAGTGAAAAAGATGCACAAATCATCATCCCCTTGAGATTTTCAGAATGGGTGGCTAATTTGGTGCCTGTGAGGAAGAAGAATGGGGAAATCAGATTATGTGTAGACATAAGGAATTTGAACAGGAGCTCCAAAAAGGAAAACTACCCCTTGGCAAAGATGGAGTACATTTTACAGAGAGTAACTGGTTCATCCATGATGTCTATGATTGATGTATTCTTTGTCTACAATCAGATCTATGTCCTTCCTGAAGATAGAGAGAAGACAACTTTCACTACTCCTTGGGGCACATTCATGTATACTAAAATTCCCTTTGTATTGATGAATGCAGGAGAAACCTTCCAGCAAGCCATGGACATTGCCTTCATTGGGGAAAATGACAAATTTGTAGTCATCTATCTAGATGACATTATAGTAATCTCAAGGTCCAATAAAGAGCATTGTCATCACCTAAATAAAGTCTTCTTGAAGTGCAGAAGGTTTGGTCTCTCCATCAATCCTAAGAAATCTTTGTTTGCTATGAAAGAGGGAAACTTGTTGGGGCATATTGTGTTAGCTGAAGGGGTGAGAATTGATCCAAGCAGAGTAAAGGCCATCCAGACCTTATCTTTTCCCCAGTCTATAAAAGAGGTTCAATTTTTCTTGGGTAAAGTCAACTTTCTGAGGAGGTTCATTTCTGATTTTGCTGAGTTGGTTAAACACATTACAACCATGCTTAGAAAAGGAAGCGAGGTGAAATGGAATTATGAAGCTTGAGATTCTTTTGACCGAATAAAAAGGGATTTGATTGAAGCACCTGTGCTCATCATCCCTTACTATTCTAAGGAGTTTCTGATATTCTCTTTTACCTAATCGGATACATTGGTTGTTGTTTTACTACAGAAAAATACAAAGGGGTTAGAGCAACCTATTTCCTTTTTCAATAGAGCATTGAGGGATGCATAAATAAGATATGATATCATGGAAAAGAAGGATTATGATTTGGTGCTAGTGGGAAAAAAACCCCATATGGATACACTAGGGTTTACAATGTAGGAAGATCAATAATTGTTTAAAAGTCTCCTACTTCTCTAACTACCCCAAACATACCCCAGAATTATGCAAGAAAAGAAAAATGAGAAGGATCTGATAACTGTAACTTTATTCCACATCCGATGTTGATCATCTCATGCTTCATAGCTTCGTTGACTGCAAACCTCCTCTCAAGGATGGCTTGCATTCAAAGATAGATAAACAAAGAAATATGAGCATGAATTTCATACATAAATAAGGGTTAGATGTTAGAATAAAAACATAAAAAAATGCAAACATTCGACACATCATGTTTTGGGATAGGAAAATTACTTCTTTTATTGATAATACAATGATCACTTACAACCAAAGTCATCTACTGCTCCTCAAACCTGGTTTGGGATCCTATTCACCAATCTCCAAGTGCAACTCCATGTATCTTTATCCTTTCAAACTTCTTTTTGGGAAATGGATTGGGTTCTTAAGGAGGAAAAAGAGAAAAATGAGGAATTCTGAGGAAATTCTCACAACAAGGATGTAAATGCATGGGGCAAGGAGGGGATGTGAAACGGGCAGAGTTTCATTGTTATTATGTATAGATATGGAATGATACCCCAACACCTCCTTTTATATGGGAAAAGGATGGTTATTCGGTTGGGTGACGGGCTATAGGTGGTGGATTAGTTGGGAAACTACCCAATAGCCTGTAATCTCACTGAATTCCTTGCAACTTTTTAATTTTTGTAACTTTTGCAAGTATAAGAAGGTTGTAGTGGTGAAACATGCGTATGTATGTGGGATGTAGTGGTGCAGAAAGCATATGTATGTGGGCAGTATTGGTGCAGGGCACGTACATCTTTAACAAATGAGTTTTTAAGAAGAGCAACTCAGTTATGGCTTGGCAAAAAATGCAAGTAAGAGGGCCAAATTTCAGGTATGCATATGTAGAGAAAATTAGGGTTATAACAGATGCCCCCTAATGTGTGAGGTCAGAAGAGCATCTGATGGCCGAAGTACATTACAAAATCTTCACCAAAGTACTGAACGAGTGAGCCTAAGACCAGAGTTCGGGAGGTGCCATCTGCAAAAATAATAATTGTCTCTCTGAGGCAGGCATACCGATGCTCGGGATGAAATAAATCATGGCTGCCAATCAAATGCACTATAGATCCATGTCATATAACTATATAAAGTGTAGCTACAAGCATTACATAACAGATCTAAATCTCAAAATCAAATATATACAAGTATAGTATCCATATTCAAGAAGCCAGTCACGCTTGATGGATGGAGATGAGGCCTTCATAGCTCAAGAAATAACTTCAATATCTTCAAAACTTAGGTAGGAGTGTAATATGAGTGTACGAATTCACTACCCAAAGGTCTTCGATGAATCATCAAGAAAAGACAAGAGGATCTCGATGATCAGGCAACGAACTTCATTGATTTCGAACAAGAACTTGATTGGAATTTTGGGATGGCCAGGCATGAAAGGATAACTCAGGCTAGGTGAAACTTCCCTTGGACAAGAGCACACAATATGATCAGACTCAGGAAACATGACATTGACATAAGTTCATGATGCAGAAGGCAACACAAACTCTCCATGTGTTTGGAAGAGTAACCAAACGGAGGAGGACACAACTCTATGTAGCAAGAAAAACTTCCTAAGGTCATATTAGATCCCAAAGCTTGAGAAATAAAGAGAAGGATGTGCTTTGTCCAAGGGAGACTCATTGTGATGCCAAAAACGAATATATATTTCCCATCCCCTCTTTTTGGTTTTATTTTTATTTTTTTGTCTTTTTCAATTTTTTAAAGAGCTTGAAAAGGAATAAAAGAATGCTACGTTGCAAAGGAGGAACAAGTGTCGCAATCATACTAGTTCCAAGTGCAAGGAACACACTAATGTTCAGAGAAAGGAAACATGTGTAGGAAAAGGCCACTCGGGGAAAATTCCTCCATGGGTCAAGGTGTCAAGTTGTAGAGGCAAAGTGATACAAGTCTTGCATATAAGGAATGCTTCAAAGGCTCAATTGAGAGCAACATGGAGCTAGCATTAGGCCAAAGATGCAGAGATGCAAATGCGATTAGCAAGACATGATGAAACCACTTCAATGTATTTTTCATGAGCCCAGAGAAGGCAAGCTCGGTAATTTTTTCACGTTTAGAGAGTCTGAAAAAATGTAAAAGAAGACTCCATTGGGGTAAATTTTTCGGAAATAGTCTAGTCGGTGCGAAAAAGGGATAAACTAGCACTGAAAAGATGTCTATTCAAAACCATTTTAATGAGTGTGACACAGACAAGATCACTCGGAAATCTTTTTAATCTTAAGTTTTCTAAAAAGAGATTAACTATGGACTCATTACATTTTTCTAGATTTAGTCTCCTTAGCCCGAAAAAGTATAAAATTTACTAAGGAGAACTCTCCTGGCGAGACGAATCTCCTGAGGTGTACCTTTTTCCTCCATAATCCACAAGCCAAAAAAAGGGGTAAACTAATGCTAGTAGATGTTCTTCTGGACCAATTTAACGAGTGTGAAAGAACAAGTTCACTCGACGATATTTTCAATTTTAGGGAGTATGAAAAGAGATTAACTATGGACTTCGTGGGAGTTCCTTTTCCATAAGTAATCTCCAAGGCCCGATAAAGGTGATAAACCAAAACGTAGGAGAATGTAAATATAGTTCCTTAGGCCCGAAAAAAGGGTTAAACTTATACCTGAGAATACTTTTATAGTGAACTGAAGCTCCTAGAGTATACCTTTATTCGTACAACTGACCATCCGGACCGAAAAAGGGGTAAACTACCATCGGACGAATGTGCCTTCAAGTTTTAGTTTGGAGAGCGTGAAGGAAAACAAGATCGCTCAACAATATTTTCATGTTTAGAGTGTTTGAAAAGGGCTTAAAGAAGACTCCAAGAGTCTGCTTTTCTCAGTTAATCCAGACAATATTGAAAATCATAAATATAGTCGCGTCGGATGTTGCTTTCGGATTTCAAAGTGAGCTTGAAAGAAAACAAAGTATGCTCATTTTTGGGAGTCCCAAGGGTGAGTCCAAGAGTGATGTTGCATCAAACGAATGTGGCTCAATATCATAATCATGACATGACTAGCAAGGACTTCCGAGCCTAAATTCATTAGAGATAACATGGATGCCAAAATGCAATAAGGATCTATCTAGGGCATCCATGTAGAGGTAGGATCTACGACCTAATCATGAAACTTATAAAACAACAATGATGGTTATGTGTCACACTTCGGTGGGATCGATCCTATGGCAAAGCAGAAAAGACAACAAGATGCAGAAAGTGGAAGTGGAATCCTAACTTATATGCAGAAAGTTGAAAAAATGAGTTTTACCAAAGGACCCTTAAAAGTGACCCATCTCCCAAAATGTTATCAAACCAAAAATCCAAGTGCATCGTAACATCCACCAAGAAACTCAAGAACCACATTAAATGATTTTCAAGCCAAAAAATACGACAAAAGGAGTAAAAAAAGTGGCAAAAAGCGCCAAAAAAGTCTATAAATAGAAGCTGACAGCTCATTTTTACCATTGCAATTTGAAATTTAACCAAAAGGAGAAAATGACCCCTTTTCTAAAAGAGTTGATTCTAGGAGCTTTAGAGGACGAAACAAACTTCCACTCAGACCAAGTATAAAATCATCCCTCTTGCATTTCCATAATTCAATTTTGCATTGCTTTTAGCTTTTGGTGGGGCATGCCCTCTTAAAAAAGGGTGTCCCTACGTGTACGTGGGTTTTCCAAGGACAACCCATGTACATCCGCGGGCATAAAATAATCTKCCTATGGATGTATGMAACTATGTTCAAAATAACCTACGTACACCCTCAAAGACATGGAAAAATAAAATATGCAAGAGATAACTCCACCTTGAACTTGTCATGTAATAGAATGTATGTCCACTGGAGGGAGAGGGAACACACAAGGATATTGATATCTTGGTCGATGAAGAACCTGCTGCCATTGTCACATTAAAAAAATGTGGGCTATGGAAGTTCTACCAGTGTCCTCTTATGAGGGCACAACCCAGGCTCTGAATTCTCTGGTGGATTATTGGAACCTAGACTCAAAGGTGTTCATGCTTGAGGGGAAATCATTGACTCCAACGACTGAGGACATTTACTTCTTGACTGGCCTCTCAAGGAGAGGGGAACCAGTCAACCTATGCATGTTTCCTCCTGGGACCTTCAACATCGCTGACTACATCAATATGCACTTTGAGGCAGGCACTGAGAAATTAGGTTCTCAAGTGCCCATCAGCAAGATCACCAACCTATCACTGAAGGTGATCTTACTGCTCATTGGGCAGATCACTTGATCCACGGTTGTCCACCAAGCTTCCTAAGCACACATGTATTGTGTTATGAAATGCCTTGATGCATGCCTTTTTGACTGGAGCATGACCATGCTTACTTGCATGAAGAGGCAACTTATAGAGTGTCGTGAGCGTAGCAACAAGAACTTCGGGTTCGATATTGTTCTATGCTCATTCTTCTTTGAGAGGGTACCCAACCTTAGTTGGAGAGAGACAATGCATGGGAATGTGGCCTCTTTACCAGTAGTGTGTATATGGGCAACATTTTTTCCATGATAGGGGGGAGGAAGGACCATATATGCCTTCGACGACACATTTTTTGACTCGTGGGCATGACAAATTCCGGTGATAGAAGACTACCCCTACGTGGGAATCAACTTTTCTACAGATCCAAACATGCCTGTACCTCCTGGAGAGGAATGAGAAGAGATAGGTATGTTTTTTTTTAAGTTATTTTAATTTTTAGTTTATTTTTATATATATCATTTTTATGTGTATTAGAGTATCTGATAACTATGTATCTATTATGTACAGACGTGGGACCCATGCACCCGGAAGACTTCTTGAGGACTAGGCCACATCCTTGACCAGATATGGTACCAGCAGCCATAGGGGGACCTCCAGCTGAAGAGGATGAGATATTTTTGAGACGGGTGGAGTGGAACCTCACCGCTCTCACTCATGTAGTTCCCATGGTCAATATCAAGCATCTCCTGCCATCTATGCAGCCTCATGTAGTTGGGGTGCCACGAACCTGGGTCCAACTCTTCCGGTGCTTGGCAAACGTCATTTTCACTACAACAGGGCCAATAGGCCCAGAGATTAGATAGGGTGGACTTGTTATGCGCCGAGGGAAGTTTTTGTATAGATTTTAGGGAATAAGCCCAGTGATGTATACCAGATTACTATTTTTGAGGCATTCACACCCACCTATGTACTATAACACTTTTTGAGATATATCTATATATATCTATATATATATATATATATATTTACATATATTTACATGTCTTATGGATCACATTTTTACAAATGTATGTACATGTGTATGTGTGTGTGACATATCAATCTAATACTTGATTAGCTAGAGTATCTGTTATTTGATTTAATCTCCTAGAAACATGGATATATGTAATGTAATCAAAGAAACATTCTAAGAGATGTACCCTAAGGAATCGTCGGTGTAAAGTAGGATCATAAATGCGGTAAACCCCATTTAACTGGGACAAAACCAACTGAGCATATAAGTATACCTGGAGGTGAGAGATACCATGTGACAAAGAGTCATGAAGAAACTCTATCACTGCACTATACTCGACAACATTGTTTGTAGCATCACCTAGACAGATACCTCTGGAAGATAGCAATTGGCCTTGAGGCATAAAAATCACCCAAGCTATAGAAGCAAGCTTCCGAGTGTGTCGTCTAGCGCCATCTGCGAACCCAAAGAATACCTCTAATTCACTTGACAGCTTCCACAGTGAAAAAGATGACATAAATAATGACATGTCCATAAAATAAAAAGACAAAAAAACAATTGTATAAGAACTATACATATGTACAAGAAGTCACCCAAGGCGACCAACCTATGAGTAATACTTCTTGAGGTAGAGCCCATTTCTAGGCTCTTCCAAATCATTTCCCTCAAAGTCAACCAGATGATAAGAAGCCTTCTTTAAGACCCCTTTCACAATGAAAGGTACGAATCACATGGGTTTGAACTTGCCTACCCCTAGGGGATCCTTATCTTGGTCATAGACCAGGACAAGGTCGCCTTCAAAGAAAATTTGAGGAAAAACAGACCGATCATATTGACACTTGAATCATTGCTTGTGAGCCTAGTTGGTCAAGGCTACATCACGATGTTTCTCATTGGACTACTCGATATATAATAGGTGCTCCTCATGTGGTGAAGTGTCTGGAAATAAATCTACTGCCAACTTTAAAGACGAGATCTGGCACTCTATAAGCAAGACTGCTTCTAGCCCGTAAACGAGTTGAAAAGGTGAGAAACCGGTGGTAGTCTTTATAGACATTCGGTAGGCCCATAATGTCAAGTACAACATCAAATGCCAATTTGATTTGGTCGAATTGATCCTTTGCTACATAATAGTCTTGAGGGACTTATTCAGAGCTTCCACCTGACCATTTGCTTGTGGGTAGTAGGGTGAAAAATTTCTTGCCTCAACCCAAGCTTTGATGTTAACTTGGACATCATTTTGTTCTGGAAGTGACTACCATGTTCAGTGAAAATATCCTTCAGGATGCCAAACCTAGCTATTATCTGGTTAAAAATGAAGAGTTATGTTGTTTCTCCATCAATATTGAATGTTGGCATAGCTTTGACCCACTTTGTGAAGTATTCTACTACTACGATGATATAATGATTCCCCCTAGATGAAGTTGGGTGGCATGTAGTAAACTCAATCCCCCACTTAGTGAAGGGACCAACAACGATGA
>ML779115.1:324835-351513 GCA_009831015.1 Picea engelmannii | reverse complement strand
TTCTTTTTTATGGGATAGTATGAAACAATATGTTCGCAATTTTGTGGTTGAATGTGATGTTTTTCAACACAATAAGAGAGAAACAAACAAATATCCTAGCACACTACAACCACTTCTGATTCCACCTGCTATTTGGCGAGCTATCTCTATGGATTTTATTGTAGGCTTACCTAAATTAGAAAATAAATCAATCATCATGGTGGTAGTTGATTGTATTTCCAAGTATGCTCATTTCTGTGCTCTTCAACACCCATTTACAACCTCCATTATGGCTCAACTTTCCAGGGATTAGGTATTCAAGCTTCATGGCATGACTAATTCTATTGTTTCTAATCACGACCCAACTTTCACCAGCAATTTTTGGCAAGAATTGTTCAAGCTACAAGGCACCCAATTGCATCTCAACAAAACTTATCATCCCTAGACTGATGGCCAAACTGAAGTTGTTAACAAGTGTTTGGAAACATATTTGAGGTGTTTTCCACTGGAAAGGAAAAATCAGTGGGCTCAATGGTCACCACTAGCTAAATGGTGGTACAACACTTCTTACCATACAAATACCTGCATGACTCCTTTTGAAGTGATATATGGACAAAAGACACCTTCAGTTCTCTCATACTTGCCAGGTGTCTCAAAGGTCCAAGCAATTGACCAAATGCTTACAGTTTGAGAGGCTATTCTCCATACCCTCAAAGAGAATTTGTTCATGGCCCAGAATTGCATGAAGGAACAAGAAGATAAAGGTCGCTCTGAACGTCAATTTGCAGAAGGAGATTAGGTGTTTCTTTGACTGCAACCTTACAAGAAAACTTCCCTCAAGGATGACCATTGTCAGAAATTGGCTCCCAAATTTTATGGTCCTTATACCGTTCTCAAGCGTGTGGGACAAGTGGCCTATCAGTTAGATTTTCCCAGTCATTTTAAGATCCATCCTATTTTTCATGTTTCCTGCTTAAAGAAGGTGATTGGAACTAAGTGCCAAACTCAAACCAACCTTCCCGAGTTAGATGAAGAAGGCTCCATTTGGTTACATCCATAAGTCATTTTGGACCAGTGTGAGCGTCATCTGCATCAGTGAACCATCAAGGAAGTGTTAGTCTAGTGGAAATATACAACTCCAGCAGATGCCACTTGAGAACCAGATACCATTCTACAACAATTTCCTCATCTCAAGCCTTGAGGACAAGGCTATTTTTAGGGGGGAGGACATGTTAGGTACCTAACCCCTCACGTAGGTTGAATAATATATTTCCATGTAATAAAGGTCAATATTAATAAGGCCTAATAATAAGGAAGAATAAGTCAAATGTAAGAAGACCTAATATAAGATTTCACTTCTAGAAGGATATTCCTCTAGATGGTTCTTTTGATAGACATATTTAGTATAAATAGGAGTCGAGGGTATGAGAAGTTTTGTCTTGGATATTATTGTAATAGATCTCTTCTCTATTGGAGGTTGCCCCCTTGAAGAGGCAAGTGAACATTTCTCTCAGTAATCAAAGTGCTCTTTTTGGTGTTATTCTAGTATTATTTTGGTATTATTGTGGTGTTGTTCTAGTTATATCATTATATATATGCCATTTCTATCTAATTATTTATGTTCTACATACCATTTTATATTTGGAATATTATAGATTGGACCTATCAATGACACTGTACCCATAGCCCTACACCATCGGCTGGCTTCGCTAAGGAAGAGATCTTCGTGTTAGCCAATAGTGTCATCTTCCCTACGATATCAAGCCTTTCAAAGACAAGGTATTGTGTGATATTTCTCCCTTTGAATTTTGTGATGTTATTTAAGGAAAAACATATTTTTGGAAGTATTGTGTTGTGTATGTGTTTATACCCTGCAATGTTATTATTACTTTGGGTAGACAATTGTACAGGATACCAGAGCTAGTGCCACATACCGCTATTTCTTTAAACTCCTCTAAGGAATGGAGTAAGGTCATTTCACAGATCAGGAAGTTCATCTTCTTTGTGGTCCATACTCCAGCTAAGATCCAAGTCATGTGATGGGGTACATATTGATCTAGCTAAGATCCAAGTCATCCGTGACTGGCTAGCCCCAACCACACAAACCGAGCTTCAGAGCTTCTTGGGACTAGCCAAATTCTACCGAAGGTTCAGGTTGGGATTCCCCCATATTGCATGGGCCCTTAGCTAAGTGACCAAGGGTGGTGGAAGAGAAATATTGTGTGGGGGAAGGAAAAACAACAATAATTTGATTATTTGAAGCATCACTTGTGCTCAGCTCCAATATTCTCCTTTCCCTATCCGCAACAACCATTTGAGATTGAGACTGATGCATTTGACTATGCTATAGGCATATTTCTCACTCAACATAGTCATCTGGTGGCATACCATAGTGAGACACTCTTAGATACTGTCCAGAAATAACTCACCTATGACAAGGAAATGCATTCCAATGTACAAGCCTATTGTCAATGGAAAGATTACATTATGGGAAAGGAGACGATTAGTCACACTAATCAAAAGCCTCTGTAGTTCATACAGACATAGGGGAAATTGAAAAATGACTGCCATCAAAAGTGGTCCACCTACCTGTAGCAATTCCACCTCAACATCAAGTATAAGACATGGAGCTCAAATTGTGTCATTGACTGCCTCAGTCGACCTCCCATGGTTGCCCTCACCACTGTGATCCATTCTTGTGGACATGAGGCATCTGAGTGGCCCAAACTTTATCAGCAAGATCCAGACTTCACCACCACCTATCAGCTCTTGGGTACAGGTGCGAATGTCACTGATTTTCACATTTAGGATGGAATTTTATGCCATCTGGGCCATCTCTGTGTTCTTGCAAGAGAGCGTGTAAATTTTATTTAGGAAGCCCACTATAGTCGGATGTTAGGACATTTTGGCGTGGAGAAAAATGTGGTTGTTCTACATGAAAAAGTTTATTGGCCAAAAATTCGATAGGACATCAGGAAGCATATCAGATCTTGTAATTCCCATGCCATTTCCAAGCCATACATCAAGAAGAAAGGATTATACACCCCTCTTCCTACTCCCGAGAATCCTTGGGAATCCATATTGATGGATTAAATGTATGCCCTTTTGTCCACCAAGAAAGGCAATGATTGTGTATTTGTGGTCTTTGATCGGTTTTCGAAGATGGCCATCCTCACAGCCTATAAGAAGAATATCACAACGAGAGATAATGCCAAGCTCTTCTTCGAACGAGTGTGGGTCCATTTTCGGATACCACATACCATCATCTCTGAATGGGACAACAAGTTCCTCAACACATTTTGGTCGAGTCTCTGGTCACTATTGGACACCAAGCTCACTAAATCCACTGTGTTCCACCCCCAAACAGATGACCAAATTGAGGTCATCAATCGTATGATTGTGTACATCCTGTGCATCTACAAATCTAAGCATCTGCGTACATGGGATGAGAGTCTCCCCTATTTTCATCACAGTTACAATAGGGCTCTCCATAGCTCCATTAGCCATAACCCATTTCAAGCGGGGCTGGGATTCCAACCCTTGGTTCCCATTAATGTTGCACTACCTCTTTCCACCACACAAACTGACTCTTCTCATGTTTATTTTGAGATCGACAAAGCCACCAGATTCATTGAGCGGATTCAACACATCCTCCAACAAGTCCATGATATTCTACAGAAAGCCAATGCTAAGTACAAGCAACGCCATGATCAACATAGGGTACCACACTAGTTTTAGGTTGGAGATAAAGTTTGGTTGCATTTGTAGAAGGAGCATCTTACAGGGCCCCATTAGAAGCTTCGCCCAATTTGCTATGGGCCTTACACTATCACCAAAGATATGGGTGGAAATTCTTTTGATCTCAACACTCCACCATTCCTTGGCTTGCACCTAGTGTTCAATGTGGACCTCCTTCAACCATATTTTCCATCATTATTGGACACCTTAGAGAATGCAGAACAACTGACACTAAAAAATCTCAATCCTGACTACATGGAACAAGAATCCACTGATCAGATAGTGGACACATAGGTCAAAGGCACTCCGTAGCAGAGGATCTAGCTTTATCGGGTTGTCAAGGTAGGGCAACTCCTACACCAAGGAAATTGGCTCACTAAGGGCCAAATTCAGCAGAAATTTCCTCATGTGATGGGGAACTTAACGCAATGGAGACCATTTCTTCCTAATGATGGAGGACTGATCCAGGTGGATATTCATGGCCATCCACCTATTCCGACTCGCTCCTCTTGACAATTTTTAGTTCAACATGTTCTTCCATACTTCTTTTTAATTGCAGGTTCTACACTTTCGAGGCTATCTAAAGCCCTACACATCATCCAGATGGATAGTGGTGGCCTCCCACCTAATCCAACTGACTTATTTTTTATGTTTTCATGTCATCACATCTTCTTGTACTTCTAGGGTTGTTTTGGGGCCTTAAACAATGTTTTTTTGGTTTATCACAGTCAAACTATAGACAGAGTCAAAGTTTGATTGTGTGATGTGTAGCTCTCTAAAATACCTTTCCAACAGGATATCACACACCTAAAACGAAGTTTGTATGCAAAATTTACAACCCCAGGAAGTTGAGGTACCAACTTACCCATAGGGGCCCACATAACTTTTGGCATTTCATCTCCTAGGGTTAGATTTTTGGATGTCCTGGGTTTTGGAATTCATGAGTAGCATCAAAAAGGCCTCTAGAGACTCATGGTAATCATTCAACTCAGAAGAATGTGCGTAACAACCACATATATTCTTAGAGATAGCTACCACCATTCAAGAAAGTGTTTCAGTTGTGTAGTTTTACAGTTTCAACCTATTTCATTTATTCAATAGAAGATATTGTTCATTGGATATCTGTGTTGTTATTTATATCTCTGTGTTTATTGTACTCGGTTCTTTAATCAGTTCGTTCTTATCCTAAATATGAATCAACTTGCAAAGGAACCAATGCTGTATCACATCCTCATCCCCTTTACCCCAGAATTATGGATATCGGGTGAGGGATCTGGTGTGTTTATGCGCCATGGGAGGACTTGGAGACCCTATAAAGATAAATTTTAAAGGTCTTGGTTGCGATAAAACTAGAGAACTTTCCACACTACTACTACTATTACCACTCAAACTGGTTGGACTAGAGTAAGGAGAAATAATGGAAATAATGGGAGAGGTTATTGTAGAATTTATCGGATTGGGAGATTGCGTTGAGGGACTGAACAATCCAAGGTTGGTTCTTGTGTCTTCGGGATGGGATTATTTAACCTAGGGGGTCACATTAGGAGGTCATATCATATCAGGTCCTATAATGTACTTCACATCTTTGGGTGCCGTAGGATCTAGTTCTCCCACAACGTTTGCAGAGGTTACAACTGAGTCTTGTTCCTCGGTGGTGACTCCTATCTAGACTATTTCTTTCAAATTTTCTTCTCCTTGTTTACTCTCTCCAGAACTCTCATCTTTCTCTCCAAACCTCTCTTTCAACCATTGGATGGACAACATTCCACATGTCTGCAACTCTTTCAACTTCTCTAACTCTCTTTTATGACTCTTTTCGAGGTCGATCTCCTTCCATGAATGATCAGGAATCTTAATCAACTTTCACATATGTTATCACCACCTCTTTTCAATCATTGTATCCCTTTTCTGATCCCACTTGTCTCTGGAAATATTATCACGATAACCCCCCATACCTCAAGAAATTTTGTATCCTAACTCATGGATCCTTTCCCGAATCACTCGCCCCCTCATGCGCAATTGTTTTACTCTATCATTTCAACTAAAGGATTCGATAGCATTCTCTCATCCACCAGTGATCCGAAAAGATATTTTAATGACTATGGTTGAGTTTTAAAGCATGAGTTAAATTACCATTTAGGAATTGAATGAAAGAGGAAGAATTAAAGATGAAACATGGCAACCATTATATAATATACAGATCTAGAAATAATCATAAATAGACAACAAAGTTTATAATAGAGTTCAACAATATCGCCTATGTCTCTAGTCCTTTGTCTCAGTGGGTGAGGATTTATTATTTATATTCAAATCTTCCAAAGTACATCATAAAAGTTGAAAATTTATTACAAACTGATCTAGCAATGTTCTTCTATATCTCAAGAACCCATCAAAACTGACGGCACTGAAAATGGATAAATGAAGCTCCTAGAAATGGCCTGCAAAGTTGCTCTCCTCAATGGCTTCCCTGCATAAAAATGGCTTTGCCTTTACAATTATTCAGAATTTTCCTATGCTAAACCTCTTTTAAGGCTACCAAGAACCTCTATTTTATATAGGCTTGAAGTTCGCAACAAACTGCTAACTTCCCCCCAAGATCTGGCCTAAAAAAGGGCTCCAGATCCTCCAATAATGGCCAAAATCTCCCAATATCAGGCTAAAAATCAATTAAAATCATAATATAATGTTTTAAAACCCACTTTGGGCCAAAATTTGGGCATAGCCCCTTATCTTCAGGCTCTTGATCACCTGAGTTCCCTCCATGTGGCCTTGGTCTGGCGCTGACTTGCTGGCCCCCTCCTCTGTTTGCTCTCGATCATGTGGCTTGGACCATGTGGCCATGCCCTTACCTTCCACATTCCCACAACATCCTTTGGCCTCTGGTCACGCACCTTGGTTGGTGGGCTATCCTGGCTGACTGGGCACTATCCACAAATCCGCACTAACTCTATAACATCCGGGTCATATGGTGGATGTCACGTGGTATGTGTCGAGACTGTGGGTTGGCTGGAGTGGAGTGGGTCACACACCAATATTACACCATATGGAAATATGGTAAGTCATATGGATGTCAGATGGGTAACATTGAACTGGGGGCTGGGGCTAGGCCCCAACCCTTTTCTCCGCCTGACATACCACATATTTCAATTCAAATATAAACTTTGCACCATAAGGGTTAAGAAACAATGTGGGTGGGCTGGTATCCCGACCCTACCAAATCCATTCACCCAGACCAAAGGTCACTGGTTCAACTCCTGTAGAACCCATAAAAAATTTCCCAACTGCTAACCAGTGGAGGGGTGCCACATGGCAGCCCAAGAATGGGACACATGACACCATGCTTAAATAATTTTCACGTGTAAAAACATGATTCGTCCACCTGCCAGCCTACTTGTCTACCCTATCAGCATGCCACTGTACCTACCACATCACTGTATGGTCATACGTCCTGTATAGTAAGATGCCACGTCAGCATTGCATGGACTGTATGGACTGCATAATCATCAAATTTTTCCCTATTTGGAAAAATGAAAAGACCGCGATATATTTCACATATGACGTCTGTTTGATCCCGTTCAAGTTGCGTTGAGTTTGTATCGATGAGGCCTATGCACACGTCCATTTTGAAGAGATTACGAGAACTTCAATTTTTAGGCCTTCCTAGACCCATTTTGGCTCCTGGATCCAATTTTGGATCAACCAGCAAGATCTTCATCCACAATGATATTTATCACAATAATATCCCTCGAGATCCCTCATATAGTATTGCTTCTTCCTTTGAGAATGACTGGTGGTTCTCTACAACAAATTCAATGATGTATCCTTCTAGGGTAGTTTGGACCCAAAAGTCCACAACTCGACAAATCAGGGGATCCAACTTGTGAAGAGCATCTAGCCTCTCAATAGTACAATTAAATATTTTATTGTTGTGATATTTAAATTATGGAACTTCTTGCAACCAATCAAGCCACTGGTAGACCTCTTCTAGTAAACAAATCCATAATATTTTGTATTGATCGCTTGCAGGTTCAAAATAAAAAACAATGTCCTTCACAATCCTCACACTTTTCCGTTGTAGAGCAGCTTCTTGAAATATAAACTCATCACAATTTCTTTCCCACCAATTTTCAACATCATACTTAAATATGTGATGTTGATTCCTCCAAAGGCTCACTTAAAAATCAGGTCCCTGACATTGGAACCATTTGTTAGTGTAAAATTGGAGACTGGGGTTCTTGGAGGTTACCAACAAAGGTATCATTGTAGTCTAGTAGCACTGGAATATTCAACGTTCCAAAAGGGAAGGAGGTCTCATCTAAAGCACTACCGAGACTTGTGCGATAAAGCGAGTTAAGGAGGACACACCATGAGATCTGATGTATTACAAAGCAAATTCATACTTAGATATGAATGATTATGTCATTATAAGTCGAAACCGGGTTAAGAATTTGATAATCCAAGTTGCACAACATAAATATTATGAAACAAAAGATTATGAAACAATATTACAAATAGCAATCACACAAAACATGATAGATTTCCCAGGAGGAATATCATGCATTCATCCATATCATAACAAAATTTGGTATGCCCAAACAATCAATTTGTATTATCATATATTAGAATTCCGTACATAAAGTATGTATTTTATATCACAACTTATACAACAGAACCAAAATCAACTTGTTTTCTTAGAAATAGGAAACAACAAAAGCACTCAAACATAAGTAAATACAATAGTGAGAATAAACCAGTAGTAATAAAAAAATTACAATTAACAAGTAAAATTCACAAGTAACAAGTAACCAATCACCCTTTCTCATTACATTTTCCCAATTTATATCATTTTCTTAATTGTTTCTTAATTTCGCTTCTATAGTTTCTTGATTCTTCTACAGTTTCTTTCCTACTTCATCTTTTCCTACACTCAAAGCTTCTAGATATTTCCTCTTCTTCCTCCAGCTGGCATCTGATCTGTATTCAATGTTGGTATGTTGGTAGTTATCTTTCCACTCAACGTATATACTTTACGCTACTTCTAGCCTTTTTCTTCCCTGCTACGCTTTCCCGCAAAACTGTGATCCTTACGAAAAACTGAACGTTCTCCAAAATGAAGGGCCCAATAGATATTTCCCTACATAATTCCTAAAATTGTGACATGAAAAGCACTTGAATTTTATCTTGTCCTTCTTCTTGTCATCTTAAGAGGTAGAATACCCACTAGCAATCTTCTTTAACTTTCCCTTCTTTTCTTGGTTTGCAAGAGCAAGGTTTTGATCATCATTCTTGTGTTGGCCTCCATTTAGTTCTTCATCTCAATTTTTTTCCTAAGTGAAATCATCCCATAACCTTATCCAGTCAGGGAGATTCTCATGTGCCATGATCCCTTTGATGAATGATGTCCATTTCTTCATGAAGGCTTTTAGTGCCATCCTCACCAATTCTGAAGTAGTCATTGTCTCCCCAACTGTATCCAACTCATCTCGAACCTTTTAGATCCAAGTGAGATAGGTTGTCACCATGTTTGATCTTGTCATCTTTATGTATTTGAGATTCTCTCTTAGCACCTTTTTATGATTCTCATTCTAACTCTGAAATAAACTCTTCAGAGCCTCCCACATGTCCCTAGCTATTTTCTTTATAGATAAATGAGGGATCAAATGATCCTTCACTCCATCTAGAATTATGCACATGACTTTCACATCCTTCTAATTATGAATGGTCAGTTCTATCGCATCTATTGGAGGAGTGATTTGAGTATTACCAAATTCCCAGATCCCATTCTCCATCAACAACAACATGATTCTCTCCTTCCAAGGATTGCAGTTGGAAACCCCATCCAACCTATCCTTAAATCACAATATAGTTTCCATCTCCAAGATATGATCTAAAAATATTCTATTGAAACTTTCCCTATTCTATCATGTACGATCTCTTCCCACACTACCTACGCTAATAGCATGACCGTTATGTCGATACCTGCATTGTTCAATGTGACCTGTAACTGAATACCTTCATTTTCCTCGGGGACCGTTCAAACTACAGTACGAATGTTTCCCTAAAATTCAACCTTCAATTTCTTACTACTAGTTATCAATATGATAAGATATCCTTGCAGATTTGATAGATCTACTGTAAAATATAGTGGATCTATGCTTGTTCCTTTAGACACCCACCATGACACTCATGATCCAATAGATGTTCCGTTTGTGCAACCCAATATTGGCTCCCTCTTACAGAGATATCTATGGTACCATGTTGAAATTTCCCTTAACCTAACACCCAACAATTAATTACAAGTAAATCACTTATTGAATAACAAAAAAACTAAAACAACTGAGTTATCAACTAAACATTACAATGGAAGCATAAATAAGGAAATAAAAAATCTCGTGCATAATACACAAAGATATTCTTCCCATCAACTAAGCTTATTATTCAAATAACTTCAAATCATTTAAGGGATCCCTTACTGGGAAAATTTCCCAAATAGAAAAGAGACAAAGTAAATCAACACCTAATTGATGTATCTGCTACCAATTCTATTGTATGATCATGTATGGTAATAGCATGACGTTTACCCTGATACCTGCACTACTATGTGCTATATACATGATTATAACGCTAAAACCCACACTATTTTATGTGACCTGTACTAGAATACATGCACTGCATGTGATGACCGATCCTTCTATTGCACTCTTGATCTCTCTCTTCCTATGGCCTATATCTCTAGATGGAATTCCTTCTCCACCTATCCAAGATCTCTTTGAATTGCCACCCTTTTTGATCCAACTCTCTCTGCATCAACACTTGGATGAATTTCCTCTTCACTTAATCAATGATATCTCACTCACTCATTCAGTGTAAGAAAAAGTCCTTCTTTTCTTTTACACTCTCGAATGACTCCACACTAGCAAAAGTCCTTATTTTCTATCTCTTTGTGAAAAGTATCTTATCCTTAACCCTAGCCTTGATTTAATAAGTTTGAATTATGACCTATCCCTAATCCCCAAAGTGATAGATGGTTGAGATTACTTCTCATCTCATTTGATATCAATGATTATTATTTAATTCACTAATGTTAATTAAAGTTTTTCCTTAAATAAAACTTAACTCACTCATAAAAGCACTTTAATAATTTCTTTAATTAAGTCTCAAGGTAGAATTATTTAGATGATTTCCACACTTCTAGACACTTATACCCGTGTGGAGATAATTTTCCAATGCTATAATGCATCACATTCTCTCCCTATCACACTTTGACACACTCTCTCTTTACCCCCCTCTCTATATTTCTCTATCTCTCTCTCTTTTACACTTTCACACACTATCTCTCTACCTCTCCTTTATGTCTTCCTCTCTCTCCCTCTCACACTCTCACACACTATCAAGTTTGGTACATTGCAAGGAAAGGTATGGCAAGGAAATACATGGCCTTGACCTAGACATGGTAATACATAGACATGGAAAGGCATGGAAATACCTAGAACTAGACTTATACCATGACCTAGACCTTACCTTCCCATGCCTCACCCTCTCACACCCACTCCCTCTCTATCTCCCCCATCTTTCACTCACTCTCTCTCTCTCTCTCTCCATATATTTCTCTCCCTCCTTCCTCTCTCTCTATCTCTCCTCTATCCCTCCTTCCTCTCTCTATATCTCCCCCTCCCTCTCTTTATCTCTCCTCCTCCCTCTCCCCCTTTGTCCCTACCACCCTCTATACCCCCATTCTCTTTTCCATCTCTCTCTCCTCATTTTTATTCTCACTCACATTTTTTCTCTCTTTACCCATGTTTCTCTCTCACTCATTCTACCTTCCTCTCTCTCTTTCTATCTACATATAACTCTCAATCTATCTTATTCTCTTGTTGTCTCTCTCCCTCACTCACATTCTTTCCATACTCCCTCTCTCTCTATGCCCCTTCCCTCTATCTCTCCATCTCACTCTCGACCTTTCTTTTTCTCATGTTTTCTCTCTCTCTCCCTCTCTCTCCCTATGACCCTTCACTCTATCTCTCCATATCACTCTTGACCTTTATTTTTATCTTGTTTTCTCTCTCCCTCCCTCTCCTTATATCCCTCTCTCTCTCTCTCTCTCTCATCTACCCCACTTTCTCCCCCTCCCTCTCTCTCCTCCATGCTCACCCCCTTTATCTATTTATGTCTCTCTACCCACTTCCMTMTCTCTCTCTCTTACACTCTCACACACACTCTCTCTCTATCTTCCTCTCTCCCCCTCTCACACTCTCACACACTAGAAAGTTTGGTACATCGCAAGGCAAGGCATGACAAGGAAATGTGTGTCCTTGACCTAGAAATTGTAATACCTAGACATGACAAGCCATCCAAAGACATATACCTATACTTATAACATGAAATAGACCTAAATCTTTCCTTTCCATGCCTCATAATCTCACACCCACTCCCTCTCTCTCTCTCTCTCCATCTATTTCTCACCCTCATTACTATCTCCCTCCCTCCCTCCCTTTTTCTATCTCTCCCTCCCTTTTTATATCTCTCCCTCCCTCTCTCTCTCTCCTCATTGTTATTCTCACCCCCTCTCTCTCTCGGCCCCTCTTTATCTCTCCCACAATNTCTCTCTCTCTCTCTCTCTCTCTCTCTCTCTCTCATATACCCCTAACTCTGTGTCCCCCTCCCTCTCTCTCCTTTGTTGGGTATGTGTTATATTATTTTCATGACTAGATGTATTGTTTTCTATGTTGCGTCGGGTGCATGGGGGGTTTGAGAGGGGCTTCCAGGCCCCCCTTCAGGGGTTCAGGGGAAATTCCCCAAAGATTTTTTTTTCTTGGGAAATGTGTTACATTTTTGCATTATTTTTTGTGTCACCTAGATTTTCATGTCCATTGTTAGGAAGTTTTTCGGCACAAGGTTTTTTTCAATGGTTTTATATTTTTGGTTAAGGAAATAGGGTTGTTGACTAAACTAGGCAATTGGGTTAGGGTTTTGGATGCTGCTGCATCCTATATTTATATTTTATTGTAAACAATGTACACATGTGAATGAATATAGGATATGTTGGTTTTCTCGGTTTGGGTTTCCAGGGGAAAAATATTTGTGTAATGTGTGTATTTGCCATTGTATATTTTTTGTTCTTCTACTGAAAATTTGTTTGCTTTAAATATTGTACAAGGTTAAAATCTACATTTGGCATTAGAGAAATTATTGGCTTCAGGGGGACGCCTTTTTGGTCAAGGGTTTGGATTGGGACTGTGATAAGCCTTGTTACAGTGGGAGATATGGTGTATCAATTCTTCAGGTGAAGAGAAATGGTGAGCAGTTCGAAAATGAAGATCAAGAAGTTTAATGGGAAAAGTTTTGAGTTGTGGAAGATCAGGATGGAATATTTGTTGGTGGACATATATCAGTGGATTGCAGTGGATCCATGTAATACACCTATAATAACTTCAACAAATGACTGGAAAAAATTGGATCAGAAGGAGAAGAGCACAATGCGATTGTGTGTCTCAGATTCAATATTATTGAATGTTTCAGAGGAAGCTACAACCAAGGATTTATGGGATAAGTTGGGGAAGTTGTATCAATATAAGTCCCTAGTAAATAAATTATTCCTAAGAAAGATGTATAACCTGAGGATGATATATGGAGACTCGGTGGCAGAGAATTTGAATGCCTTCAATACTGTGGTAATTCAATTAATATATGTTGAGATTAAAATTTCAGATGAAGATAAGTGTAGGAGTTTACTGTGCTCTTTGACAGACTCATGGGATAGTCTGGTTGTGGCCATAGGTAGTAATACATTTGCCTTGAAGTTTGATGAAGTGGTCTCATCCTTGTTCTCGGAGGAGATGAGACAGAATAACATGAAAGGACAGAGTACATAGGCATTATTTGCAAGAGGACGCTCCTAGGAAAGAAATAGATCTAAGTCCTCAAGTGGTAGATCTAAGTCTAAGGGTAGATATAAATCTCTCGAAAAGTTTGTAAAGGTATGTTGGAGATGTGGAAAATAAGGGCACTACAAGAAGCAATGTAGATCCAAAGTTGAGAAAAAGAAGGGATCTAAAGAAGCTCCTTCTATAGAAGAAAATACCTCCAAGATAGAAGGAGGTGATGTGTACTTGGATTTTTCAAGCACACATGTAGATCATGAGGCATGGTGGGTTGAATCAGGTGCATCCTTTCATATGACTCCCCATAGGGAGTGGTTCTATTAATATGAAAGGTATCATGGAGGTAATTTTTTCTTAGGTGATGACTCGACAACTAGAATCATAGGACAAGGAAAAGTCATGTTGAGGCTCATAGATGGAAGGATTAGAACACTACCTGGTGTTCTTCACATCCCAGGATTGGCCAAAAAATTGATTTATATAATCAAAATGGACAATGCAAGGGTAAAAACAATATTTGAAAAGGAAACCCGCAAGATGGTTCAAGGAGAAATGGTGTTTCTAAAGGGAGTTTGGTTTGGAACTCTGTATAAGCTGCAATGAAGCACTGTTAGTGAAGATTTTAATAGTTCCATTGTTCCTGATATTGGATTTTAAGAAGAAAAATATCCTACAGTATTTGGAGAAAAGGTTATGATGTGGCATCAAAGACTGGGGCATATCGGAGAGAAGGGTCTTCGACTACTACATGGTAAAGGCATGGTTGAAGGTATGTCTAATTTCTCTCTGGATTTTGATTTCTGTGAACATTTTGTGTATGGGAAGAAAAATTGGGTAAGATTCCCCTATGGTGCAATGAGGGAAGAAGGAATTTTACAACTAGTTCACAGTGATGTGTTTGGACCTTTGTCGGTTCCATCATTGGGAAAATATGTCTACTATGTATCATTTATAGATGACTTCTCGAGGAATACTTCGATATATTTCCTTGGGAATAAATATGAAGTCTTTGACAGGTTTAAAGAGTTTAAGACTCTTGTTGAAAATCAAAAAGAGAAAATAATTAAGGTGTTGAGGACAATTAATGGTGGAGAGATCTGTGGGAATGAATTTGAAGAATTATGTAAGAAGTGCGATATAGAAAGGCAAAAGACCACTCCATATACACCTCAGGAAGATGGAGTTGCAGAAATAATGAAAAGGACATTGATGGAAAAATCCAGGTGCATGCTCAGTGGTGTTGGGTTCGGGCAAGAATTTTGGGCAGAGGAAGTGGGTACTGCATGTTACCTGGTCAATAGATCACCCTCGTCAACACTGTATGAAAAGACTCCACAAGAGGTACAGACTGGTAAGAAACCTTCTCCATTTGGTTGTGAGCCCTATGTTCATGTTCCAAAAAAAAACATGAGTAAGCTAGATAAGAAGGATAAAAAAAATATCTTTATTGGGTATACAAATGGTCTTAAAGGTTATAATCTTTAGAACCCATAAACTAAGAAGGTTGTGTATAGATGAGATGTGGTATTTGGAGAAATAAAAGATGTTGTCAAGTAGGATGTCCTACCAAGTAAGGAAGAACCAATGAAAATAGAGTTTGATTTAAAGGATGATGAATCAGACTCTACATAATAACATGAATCATAAGAAGAAGATCCTCACACTCCAGTATTGAGGAGATCAGTCCGGGAAAAAAGGAAAACAAAAAGGTATACTCGATCTGATTTCCATTAAAAAATTTCTTTGTCTATTACTATTGATGATCCTAGAACTATTAGGGAGGGAGTGGATTCAGAGGATGGAAAACTCTAGAAAAAGGCCATGGATGAAGAAATGGCATCCTTGGATAAGAATGAGGCTTAGGATCTAGTGGAGTTGTTGACTGGAAGAAATCCCATTGGTAGAAAATGGGTATTTAAAAATAAGTTGAATGCAAAAGGAAAAGTAGAGAAATACAAAGCTCGGTTAGTAGCAAAGGGTTATTCCTAGGTTGAGGGAATTGATTTTGGTGATATTTTTTCTCCTGTTTCCAAGTTAAATTCTATTAGATTTATGTTATCTGTTGTTGTTGTGTTTGATTTTGAAGTAGAAGAGATGGATGTGAAGACAACATTCCTACATGGGGATATGGAAGAAGAAATATATATGAACTAACCAAAACAATTTGATGTGAAGGGAAAGAAGGAGCTAGCATTCAAGTCGAAAAAGTCCATGTATAGTTTAAAACAATCACCAAGGATGTGGTATCGAAGATTTGATACTTATGTGTTGGGAATTGACTTCACAAGAAGCAAAGAGGATCACTGTGTGTATTTTAAATTAATTGGTAATCATTTGATTTATTTGGTCTTGTATGTGGATGACATGTTGTTGATAGGAAACAAAAAGGAGATTATCCAGGATGTGAAAACTCAGTTGTCCTCTAAATTTGACATGAAGAATCTTGGTGCTACAAATTTCATTTTGGGCATGGAAATTAAAAGAGATTGGAAAAACATGAAACTTTGGTTAAATCAGAGAAAATATGTGGAGAGAATATTGCAGAGGTTTAATATGTAACAATGTAAACCAGTCAGGGTCCCTATTGTTGTTGTTGTAAAGTTATTTGTAGATCAGTTTCCCAAGACACATGAATAGGAGGACACATCTTGTGTTCCATATGAGAGTGAAGTTGGTAGTTTTATGTATGCAATGGTCTGTACTAAACCAGTCATTGCACATGGACTGGGAGTTTTGAGCAGGTATATGTCAAAAACAAGGAAGGAGAATTGGACAACAATAAAGAGGGTTTTCAGGTATTTGTGTGGCACTGCTAACTATGGATTATGCTACCAAGGAAGACCGAGACTAGACAAAGTGTTGGAAATACATGGCTTTGTGGATGTAGACTGGTCTGGAGATCTGGATCGTAGGACATATACAAGTGGGTATGTGTTTAACATGTTTGGAGGAGCAATCAATTAGATGAGGAAGAGTCTATCTGTAGTGGCACTTTCAACTACAGAATTTGAATACCTGGCAGCCACTCATGCAAGCAAGGAAGTAGTATGGTTACAAATATTGTGTTCAGGTATTGGGTTGGTACAACAAGCAGTAAGGATATATTTTGATAGTCATAGTGCAATTTTTCTCACGAAGAACCCAACTCATCATTCAAGGACAAAGCATATTGATGTTCAATATCACTTTGTGAGAGACATGGTTGAAGGGAAGAAAGTGTTGTTGGTGAACACTTTGAAGAATGTTGCAAATTCATTAAAAAAATACATGAGAACTGAGAAGTTCTCTTGGTGTAGAGGATATATGGGCATTGTTGCCCTGGATTGTTGACTATATAACCTTGTAACCCCCTATATGCAAAGAAAACAACAAGTGGGAGAATGTTCGATATGTGTTATATTATTTTCATGACTAGATTTAGTGTTTGCTAGCCCCCCCAAGATTTTTTTTTCCTCGGGAAACTTGTTGCATTTTTTCCTCATTTTTTGTGTCGCCTCTATTTTTGTGTCCATTGTTGGGCAGTTTTTCAGCACATGGTTTTTGTCGATTGTTTTTTAAGGAATTAAGGTTGTTGACTAATACAGGTCATTGGGTTAGGGTTTTGGGTTCCACTGGATCCTATATGTATATTGTATTGTAAACAATGTATGAGTGTGAATGAATATAGAATATGATGGTTTTCTCGATTTGGGTTTCCAAAGGAAAAATATCTATGTAATGTGCATATTTTGCATTATATCTTTTCTGTTCTTTTACTGAAAATCTATTTGCAATAAATATTATACAAGATTAAAATCTAAATCCTCCACTTTCCCCCCTTTTGTCTCTTTATATCTCTCTATCCTCCTTCCCTCTCTCTCCCCTCCTTCCTCACACTCTCTCTCTGATCCGGATTATTTTCGGCACGAAATGAGAGTGAAGATATAATAAAGAAATGCACAGAGATATCACGAATATCCAATAATATAACATGAATGTATAAGATATGCAACCATAAACATAGAGATACAATATACACAATTTCTATTAATGAAAGAAATGTATTGAGACTGTAAAAATACTGAGTGAAAGACTTGCTAGAGTGGTGGCAGATTATCTCTGAGAAGAGATGTGATGACTGCGCTCATTCACAAAAAGATGATTATTACAATGAGGCTATCAGGGCCTTTTTATCATAAATAAAATCCAAAACCCTAACCCCGGAAGATGAAAATCCAACAGTTTTGTGGACCTCGTTTTGGGTAGTTTGGTGTATCAACTTTCCGGGGTGTAACTTTGGCATATGATCTCCGTTTGGGGTGCACGATAGCTCATTGGAAAGGTTTCGTTGAGGAGATTCATTTAGGGGGCTCAATTAGAGCCTTTAGCTAAAATTGAGAAGCTCTATCCCAAAAAAACTTCAATTAGGCCCTCAAGATGGCCCCGGATGTTAAAAACTACTAAAAATAGTAAATTACCAAAATTGCCAGAAAACGGTTTTGAGCTAGTTGGAAAAGATGGGTGGCCACCGATATCCATGTGGATAAATCCTCCCTCCTTAGGAAGAAATGGTCTCCATTGCATTGAGTTTCCAGGGGAGAGGGAAAAGTATTTGTTGAATCTTCATCTTGATGAGCTGCTTACTTTGTTGGAGAAGTTGCGCTCCTTAGCTTGTTGAATGTTGTCACAAACATGTAGATGGAAGGGTTGGACCCTTTTAACTAGTCTGACTACATGAGATGCATGTGCACAGAAGGAATCTTTACAATTTGTTGCAATCTTTTTTACCTTCTTCAATTGGATATAAGGTGCTTGGGTCGAGGTTGTAGTGTTTGTTGTATCCTTCTTTTCACCTTTTGAACAGATTGTGAAGAAGATGAATTTTGCAGTATAAGATACTACCCTGCGATATTGTTTAGGTGGAAAAGTAGTTGAAACTATCTTTGGTATTTTGTAGAGATGACCCCCTAGAGAAACAATGACACTACAAGGTCGAGACTCATAAACAACATGGTGTCTCCACATATATGGTTGGCCCAAGAGAACATCACAGACATCCAGTGGGGCAAAATCACATAATACCTCATTCCTGAAGGGTTGGATGCCATATGAAAATCGACACTGCTAGCTGACACAAAGATCTCGCCCCTGGAGAAATCACCTGATGTTGTATGGTTGTGGGTGTGGTGTTGTCGACAATCCAAACTATTTTACGACCTCTACTGAGATGAGGTTCTTCTGGCTTCCGCTATCAATAATAAAATGCAGCGGGGTCCCCTTCACCCACATATGTGAATGAAAAAGGCACTCCCCCTCTTCAAGATCTGTTGGTTCTTTTGGTTGAATTGTTACAGTCGCGACAATAACAGTGGGGTCTGCGTCGATGATCTGTCTTTTACCAGTATTTACAGAATCAGATTCTGAATCATGGTTCGACTCCTTGTACTTGATCTCGGCCACTAATGATTGTTTTGAGCGACATTCATCGGTGTTGTGACAAGGGATTTTGTTGAAATCGCACCATTTTTTGGTGTCCTTCTTTGTCTTCCTGTGACCCTTCTTTTCCTGTGGCTTGGACTGGTTTTCGGGAGACTGTTTGTTAGGGCTGTCTTTGTCATACTTTGGTTGTTGCGGATTTGCAGACCTGAACTCCCATTTTTTCTGGTGTTTAAATTTTTTCTTGATTTTAACAACATATCGATAAGCAACACCGAGTGATGAGATATCCATTAAATCCATTTCAGTTTAGATGTATCTGTGTAGAGCCCCACGGTATTTTAGAACCAAATGTCGTTCGGAGTCTTTTATACCCAGCTTGGTGCATAAGGTATGGAAGGTATTGATGAACTCTAGAACTTCTTGGCCCCTCTCTTGCTACAGCATGGTCCATCTCATGTACTGGTCCTCATAGTTTCCAACAGGGTAATATTGTTTCTTTATCGCATCCACAAAAAAATCCGAAGTGGGCTCGACCCCATATATTTCAGAAAACTCTATGGAACTTTTCTCCCAGTAAGTTTCCCACCAATGTTTGACATGGGGGAGAGCTTTAAGGAGTGCGAAGGTGATATTTTCCTTGTCGGAAAAATTATGAACAGAGAAATAACCTTCTAATAGATTTAACCATTTGTCTAGGGCATCTGCATCTATCTCACCTTCAAATACGGGAATATAAAAATTAACCTATACCTTGAAAGGAGAGGTGCTTCCAAAGTGGTTGTTTGATGAAGATGCCCCTATTTCTATCGGAAGGCATTGAAGGATGTGGGAAAAATTCTCTATCATTTCGTCCCTCTGTCGCATGAGAGCTTGCTCAAGCAATAGATTGATAGGATCATCTGCTCCATCGTTTTTCTTTTCTTTTTCCATGGAGGGTTTCTTGGGCGTGCGAGAGCGATTGTCTTTAAGAGAGAAAATATCGAGACCCAACTTGCTATACTCGGACCTCGTCGGAGACATGCACTGAAAAAACGATCAAGAGCAACCTGCTCTGATACCACTGATACAAATTATTTTTGGCACGAAATGAGAGTGGAGATATAATAAAGAAATGCACAGAT
The DNA here is from genome assembly GCA_009831015.1 of Picea engelmannii. Lineage (NCBI taxonomy): Eukaryota > Viridiplantae > Streptophyta > Pinopsida > Pinales > Pinaceae > Picea > Picea engelmannii. The sequence continues at coordinate 331,376 of ML779115.1, read as the reverse complement.
ATATCACGGATATCCAATAATAGAACAAAAATGTATCATAGATGCAACCATGAACATAGATATACAGTAATACACGATTTCTATTAATGAAAGAAATGTACAGAGACTGTAAAAATACATAGTGAAAGACTCGTTAGAATAGTGGCGGCTTATCTCTGAGAAGAGATGTGACGATTGCGCTCATTTGCAAGAAGATGATTATTACAATGAGGCTCTAAGGGCCTTTTTATCATAAATAAAATCCAAAACCCTTACCCCGGAAGATGAAAAGCCAACAGTTTTGTGGAATCCATTTTGGGTAGTTTGGTGTATCAACTTCTTGGGGGTGTAACTTTGGCATATGTTCTTTGTTTGGGGTGCACGATAGCACGTTGGAAAGGTATCATCGAGGAGATTCATTTAGGGGGATAAATCAGATCCTTTAGCTATCATTGAGAAGCTCAATCCCAAAAAACCTTAATTTAGGCCCCAGAAGTTAAAAACTGCTAAAAATAGTAAATTACCAAAATTGCCAGAAAATTGTTTTGAACTAGTTGGAAAAGGTGGGTGGCCACCGATATCCACCTGGATCACTCTCTAACCCATCTCTATCTCCCTTTGTAATTTCCCCTCCGAATTGATCATGATGGAGGATACTCAATAACATATATGACTCCCATAGGCTATAGTAAAAAAGGGAAATGGAGTCAGAGGGGTTTATTTGGTGTCACTAGAATGATAAATCCTAAAGTGATATTAAATAAAACAAATATTTATATTTAAATGAAATTGAATGGAAAATAAAGTGAGGGTTTGATTTGGTGAAAAATATGAAAGATCTGGAAGGTCCAAAGGAAGGATAAATAGAGGGGTAACCCTTCTCTTTGGAATTATGATTTGTTCTCTCATTTTGGAGTGCTCTTGGATCCATTGTTTCATTAGAGTTTAGAAAAACCCTTCCACTGCTGCAGTCTAGTTTCAATGGTGTAATACCCATGGTAGTTGGACAAGAGGGGAATCCATCTCGGACTACCATTGGAGCTTTAGTTGGGATTTGGTTTCTAGTTGGAGATATACCAATTCATGTAGGAAGTTGGAGAATATTTCATAGGAGGCCATACTTATACTTGGCATATACGAGGAGGGTTTCTAAGTAAATCATGGTACATAATGAATGTATGGATTGAGTATAGGGTGTCCCACGAGGCCCTCGTGTGTTATGAAGCTTCATCCCACAAGGCCCTACTAGACAATCAACTGTGTCCCATGAGGACCTCTCCAATCTAGGGTTTGTAGTGTCTTAGTGGATCTAGACGACGAGGGTTATAGGAGGGATACTAGCAAAGTGGAAATTACTGGAGTAGAGCATTGTAAGAAGCATCATAAATTGGCATCATTCCACATTTCCTTGTATTGTTTTTGTTAGTAGATTTTTGCAGTTGTCTTGCAACCATTAGACTTGTGTGTTTAGGAGTATTATGAAGTTGTTATTACAACAATTAGATATCATTGTATTGTTGTTTCCATCCATTGTAAAATTCCATGGTTATCTTCTCTATTTTCTGTGTAATGGATGCATGCAATGTGTTTATCAATATTCTTGTATGAGAAAACTATTTGTAATGGGTAACAACAACATTAATACTAAGTGTTTGACATATTTACACAAGGAGAACTAACAATTTTGGAAAAAAAAAACATAATAAACCCATATAACCTAGTTGGGGACATTACAATGGTATTAGAGCTAGTGATCTTTCCATCTTGTGATTTCTTGAGGCATTGATGCCAAGGAAGACTAGAGGACGAGGGAAACAACCCACCCGAGGATCAAAGTAAGAAGAAGTAGAAGTAGAGGGAGTTATGCGGGATCATCCTAAAGATAAGACCACATCACTATTCGAAATCATAGCTAATGGGAAACAAAAATTAACACAATTCTTGACACAGTTCTTTTTCGGAAATCAAGAAACCTAAGACTAGGGAGGTACCAATGGGAACCATGAATAATCTATCCATAGAGGTGGTAGTACTCCCGAAGGGAGTAATACCTATGTGCTGACACAAGTGTCTTCTAGGAAGGTAGAAAAAAGGTACCTAGATCCTTATTTCCACCATTCCTTGAGGAGCAACCTACAAGAGCACCGAAACAACAGGGGGTGGACAAAATGAACTCCTACTTCAAGGAGTATCATTTGTTGGAAGAAGGAGCCTAGACATCCATGTATTACAATGAATACTACAACCTCAGGATGAGAAACAAACTTAGGACGAGCCATAATCAATAGAATTTTGATCTCTTGCGCAAATTTGGGAAGATGACTATCCCATCTTTTGACAGATCTGATAGGTGCATAGCCCGAGCATGGGTACATAAGTTGGATACTTATTACCAACTTAACCCAATGACACAAGCATAGGAAATTAATTTTACTACTCTACACTTGGATGGATAGGCTCATGAGTGGTGGTACCTTGGGATAATAACATTGGCGCATTTCAACATCACATCATATGAGGATTTCACCTAGAGGCTGATGGACAGGTTTGATAAGAAGGAACCTAAGATCCACTTTAGGGAATTGGCACAACTAAGGTAGACATGTCCACCAAAGGCCTATGTTACAAATTTCTAGCGGATGGAAGTCATGGTGATTGATGTTTCTGAGTAGAGAGTGGTGATGCTATTTAGAGAGGGCTTGGATGAACCCTTGAAGGGTTGGGTGAAGGATTTTAGGCCAAACACACTACAAGAAGCTATCATGAAGACCTAGGATATGACAGACACATTTCCCAAAAAGACATAAAAAAAAAACATTTAGTCCACAGAAGGGTCGGGTGATGAAGCCTCCCCAGAAGACATGGTCAGGGAAGGACAGGTTGGATGAAGAAAATAAGAGAGAAATAAGGAGGATGAATCTTTGCAACGGTTTTAACGATCCGTGGGAACTAGGCCATCAATGTATGGGGAAATGTAAAGTCCATTATATTGAGGTAGTTTTCGACGAGGAGGATGTGTACAGTGATGATGAGGACATTAGATAGGATAGTGGTGAGCCATCACATACTATAGAGAAGACGTTATTGTAGGATATTCCCAAGGGAGTGACCATTTCCACACTTTCATGAGTCCCTAAATATTACACTTTCAGGGTTGGAGGCATTGTGTAGGGGAAGAGGGTTACAACATTGGTGGATGGTGGGGCCACCCACAACTTCGTTGATGTTTCACTTGTCACTAGGAGACAAATCACTATGGAGGATTTCGATGGATTCAATGTGGTATTAGAATATGGGTACAACATGACATGTACTCAGAGGATCAAGGGATTGGAAGTAACATTGAGTAACCATACATTGACTGATGAATTTTATGTCGTGGATTTAGAAGATACTCATGCGGTGCTTGGAGCTTATTGGTTGTACTCATTGGAACATGTCCGCATGAACTATCAAGACATGAGAATGACATTTCAAGATAAGGGTGGAAAATGAGTCATCCTAAGAGGTATGTAGATAGGTTCCCCAAGGATCATGTATAACCAATGCATGGGGGGCCTTTTTAGGCATGAGGGCGTGGCTTGCATAATAGAGTGCATGATAACCATGGATAATCCATAATATGATCGCCAACATTACCCTATGGATATCTAGGCATTGCTTGGAAAGCATGAAAGAATGTTTGAACCATTTCCAGTAGGGAGACCACCTGACAAAGGATTTGAGCATGTTATTGAGATAGAAGAGGGGTAAAATCCCATGTTCACCACCCCATATAGGAATCTGAAGAGATTCAAGGAAAAAATAGAGAAGGCCATAAAGAAATTGTTGGAGATGGGACATATAAAGCCTAGCTCTAGTCCCTTTCCTTTGTCAGTTGTACTAGTGAAGAAGAAGGACGACACTATGAGGATGTGCATAAACTACATGGAGTTGAACAAGAATACCATAAAAAAATGATACCCAATACCCAAGATTGATGAGCATATTGACGAGATGCATGGGGCAGTGTACTTTTCAAAGGTTGATCTGTGATCATGATACCACCATATTCGGGTCAGAGAGGAGAATCCATAAAAAAACATGCATGTGTCACTATGGGCACTATGAATTTATAGTCATGCCCTTCAGGTTGACTAACCTACCAACTGCATTTCATTCATGTATGAACCATATCGTCAACAAAAAGTTAAGGAAATTCTTATTGGTGTTCTTTGACGATCTTCTGATATACAACAATATGTGGGAGGTACATCTGAAGCATGTGGACGATATTCTCACTATCATGGAGGAGCAGTCACTTTTTTTCAAGGAGGAAAAATGCGATTTTGAGTTGATAGAGATCGTCTATCTAAGGCACGTGATAGGTGTGTACGGAGTAAAGGTGCACCAGGAGAAGATATAGACCATCTTAGATTATCCCACATCCATGTCACTCATAGATCTACAAGGATATGAATTCATTACAGGTGTTTTGTGAAAGGATTTTCACAATTGGTTGCACCATTGATAGACTTCACCAAGAAGAGGGTGTTTTGATGGTCAGAGGATGCACAAGTAGCATTCGTCAGAATGAATAGGGTGATGAGCACTTTCCCAGTATTATCACTCCCATATTTCACACAACCTTTTGTCTTGGATTATGACACATCCGATGAAGGGATAAGAGTAGTATTGATGCATAATAGACACCCGATAGATTTTGAGAGAAAGAAGATGAGGGAGCCTGAGAATCTCTATCCAATATATGATAAGGAGATGTTTTCCATCATGCATGCAATGGCTAAGTTCAGACAATACTTGGTAGGAGGAATATTTTTGGTTAGGATTGACCACAACATCTTGAGATATTTCTTGAAGCAGTGAGATCTTAACGAGAGATAACATAAATGGGTGAGTAAGGTTTAGGCATATTATTTTGACATTGATTATGTAAAGGAGAAGAAGAACGTAGTTGTTGACACCTTACCTAGGAGACCTGCAACTTTCTCCATGACAAAGATCTCAACAAACTTGAAGTCCATTCTTCTAGTGGAATACTCCAAGAAAACCTTTGTCTGTGAGATGATGGAGGGTGATATTCAAGATGACATGTACATGGTAGTGGATGCCATCATCTACTACAAAGATAGGATATATCTTGTCTTTGAGTCCAAACTCAAGGATAAGATTATGAGGGTGGTGCATAAAGAACCACTGATAGGGAACTAGGGGTATTTGAAGACCTACAGGCAAGTGAGGGAGAGGTTTTCCTGGAAGGGTCTCAAGGAGGATGTACTTCATGATGTGAGGGAGTGCATGAATTTCCAACAGAACAAGTCAAAGCTTACACATCCTGCAAGACTGCTTCAACCATTATTGATTCTGGAAGAGAAGTGGGATAACATTTCCATGGAATTCATCACAAGATTTCCAAAGGTGCAAGGAAGGGACTGTATCTACCTGGTAGTGGACAGATTGACTAAATATGTGCACTTCTTTTCCATTCCTTCAGATTACAACACATCTTAGGTAGAAAATATATTCTTTAGGGAGGTTTTCAGATTCCATGAGATTCTAAGGAACATAGTCAATGATCGAGATAACATGTTTCTCAACTCCTTTTTGGTAGGAGCTATTCAGGTTATCTGATATAGACTTGACACCTAGCACTATCTATCACCCCCAGACAGACGAGAAGGCTAAGAAAGTAAACAAATGCATCGAGGGGTACTTGAGGAACTATGTTTCAGGGAAACAACACACATGGATAAAGTGGTTGCATCTCAGGGAGCATTGCTACAATACCACTCATCACATGTCCATTGGGATGATCACATTCAGGGAATTATATTGCTATGATGCTATATCTTTTGTGTATTTGGCATTTGGAGAGAGTAGAAATCCCAAGGCCAAAGAATGGTTGTAATAAAGTCAGGACATCTTGAGAGTCCCGAAGGAAAATTTGCAGGCCACCTAGAATCAACATAATATGTATGCATATAGGCATAGGGTAGAATGTATATTTGAGGTTGGGGACCTAGTGTTTCTTTGGTTGTAGCCTTACAGTCGGTCGTCACTAAAGAAGAGTGGTGCAAAGAAGTTAAAGCCTTTCTTTTATGGACCCTACAGAGTGATCAAGAAAGTTGGGGAGGTAGAATACGAGCTGGAGCTACCAGAGGGTAGTAGGATCTACAACACCTTCCATGTATACTGCCTCAAGAAGGCATTGGGACAACATGTCACTGCTTCAACAGATTTTCCTCCACTAGATGAGGAAGGGCAATTGGTTTCTATCACCCAAGCAAATTGTTGATGTTAGGAAATGGAGGTTGAGGAGCAAAGTCATTCGAAAGTACTTGGTTGTATGGAGAGGATTGCCCATGAAAAATGCTACTTGGGAAGGAAAGTAGTGTAACACCCAGTTAGATTAATCAATTATTTTAGTTATTTAAGTAATTAAAAAAAATTATTAAATAAAAAAAACAAGATTAAAGAGAACCTATGTTATAATATTATATATCAAAACAAGAGAGAATTATATATATATATATATATATATATATATATATATATATATAAA
>ML779115.1:266823-286856 GCA_009831015.1 Picea engelmannii | reverse complement strand
GTGCTATTAGGGTTATAAAGTAAAAGAATATGAGATACAATTTATCCAAATTCACATCTACTAGAAAAAATAAATCAAAATATGATAAAATTTATGAATGCACCAATTTTTTATGTTTGATTTTGATGTAATTTTGGTAGAAATTGTGGTTCTCCTCATGGTTCCACCATGCCTCAAGGAGTTTTGGGAATATTCAAATTGATCCAAAGATTAGAAAACCTAAAACACACTGGGGTGATTGAAAATATGATTTTTTGTTTTGTCAAATTTTAATGTGGGTGGTTGGAAATGATGCCCTCCAATATCATAAATGCACAATCATATATACCTTTGAATCTTTGCGATATTCGATGGTCCACATCACTTCAAATTTTTATCTGCACTTAAATTATTCTTAGGTAGCTCTCTACTTTACCATATAATTCAAATAAACATCATTGTCATGATATAAATCCCATCATGCTACACATAAGCATAAATCCCAATGTTAAAAATTATACAATCAAGCCTCAACCTTAATAAAAAATACACTCTTGAATCATAATCTCTAAGAATTGGAATACAAAGAACCATATAAAACAAATACGAGAGAACTACTTTATGACATATGTATGTCCCTTCAATTACAAAATTTCAAAGTTTGCAATTTACAACTCAATCTTATCCTCCAATGATATATTGTTTTCAAATGTCAACTTAATGTGATTGAAACATATCAAGTACAACTAATCAAGGAAGTATTACCAAGGATGGATATCAAGTGCAACATAGTATCCTACCATTTATTGAACACAATTTCCATTAATGTGATGAAAAACCCACATTTGTTTGTTAGAATCCATAAATAATTTGAAACATCCGAAGTTGAAACTTGAGAAGAAAATTTCCATAGGACCTAATGCATAATTTACTCAAATAGATAAAGGGACACATTTCTAAGTTACCACTAAAATAGCACATTCTTTCCAAAGATATTCAATGTGGTCCTAGATGTAAATATAACAGTATTTAATGGTTTAGTTCACGATGCCTAGGGTTACTATGTGGTCTTAGAATACCAATGGTAGTCTAGCCTAGATAATCACTACCACCCTATGAGCATGAGACTCAAAGGATAGCTAGCCTAGTTACTATTTTAAGATTGTTTCTATACAGTTGAGAATGGAACTTGAAACCTACACCTGACTAATTATCTGCTTTTCCATTAGATCAAAAGCGCAATATTTCAGTCATGAAGTAGACTTGAGCACAACTAGGAAATAGTTTTTGCATATTAAGGCCATGTGCATGTGAACTAAGTCTTAAAAAGTTGTTGGTCCAAGTTCTTAAAGGCATTCCTTGGAAAGAAATGATGTCAAATATATGCATATTCCTATCTCTGGAAATAATAGTAGTTAAAGAGAAAAGATCAAAATCTATGATCAAATGGCAAGTTGTCAAGGTATCTTGACCCACAACTCGATATATGTATCTATAAAGGTGATAAATGAAGCGATCTCACCTATCAATATGTATTTTTCTTGTATACCTAGTAATATTTGGAACTCCCCATCAACACCACATTATTACTATTCAACTATTAGTCTTAACGAATATATCACATGTCAATAACCTTTTAAGAAAGAATTAAACAATATATTTAAAACTAAGGATAACATGCTTATATGTAATGTTATGAACAAAAATAATTCAAAATTGATTTGAGAGGCAAGTTCACTTCTGATTTAGATGGTATACATGTTTCTTTACAATCAATACTTTTTACATAAATGCTCCAGTCCCAAAATTGGGAAAGATCGAATTGATTATAAAACATATAAAAAAAATTGAACTATGGAAACTATATGCTACATTTTCAATTTTGGTTTAATAATAATACAAACATGCACGAGAGCCTCATTTTAGAAAAACCAAGGGGTTTTCTCCCTTAATTATTATCGAAAATCACAAGAAACTTTTCTAGTTATAAAAAAAACATTTTGTACATCTATGAAAAGAAATAAAGCTATGTATATAGAAAGCCCTAGACCTATAAGAAAACTATGACCTAGAACTAGACCATGGCCTAGACATAGACCTAGACCTAGACCATGACTTGGACCTAGACCTAGACCTAGAACTAGACCATGACATAGACGTAGACCTAGACCTAGACATGGTAAGGAAAGGCAAGGCAAGGAGTAGGCAAGGAAAGGAAATGAAAGGAATGGAAATTAAAGTAAAGGAATGGCAAGGAAAGGAATGACATGGAAAATCAAGGAAAGGCAAGGAAATACAAGGTTAGAAACGACAAGGAAATGCAAGTCATGTCAAGGTCTATGTATATGTCTATGTCTAGGCCTAGGTATGGAAAGGAAAGGAAAGGAAATGAAATACATGGAAAGGAAAGGAAATTATGGCATGACAAGTCAAGGAAATTCTATACATGGCAAGGAAATTCATGGAAAGGCATGGAAAACAAAGACATGGAAAGGCATAATACAATGCAATGAAAGGCATAAAAAAACATGTCAAGGTAAGGCATGGAAAAACATGGCAAGGAAAAGCAAGGCATGGAAAGACAAGACAACACAAGGCAAGGCAAGACAAGGCAAGTAAATACAATGCAAGCCATGACAAGGTACGAAAAGGAAAAGCATGACAAGGCAAGGCATGACATAACAAGTCAAGGAAATTCAAATCAATGCAAGGCAAGGAAATGATAGACATGGAAAGGAAATGAAAGGAAAGGTATAGGTCTAGGTCTAGGTATGGAAAAAAAGGCAAAGAAATGCAAGGCAAATCATGACAAGGAAATACATGTCATGCCAAGTCAAGACATGTGAAGGAAAGGCATGACATGGAAAGTCAATGAAAGGAAAGGAAATTCAAGGAAAGGAGCAACTAGACATGGAAAGGCAAGGCAAGGCAAGGCAAGACATGTCATCGCAAGCAATGCATGGAAAGACAATGCAAGGAAAGACAAGGAAATACATGGAAATAAAATGCATTGAAAAATATGTCAAGGCAGTGCAAGACATAGCAAGGCAAGGCATGGAAAGGTAAGGCAAGGAAAGGCATGGAAAAACAAGTCATGAAAAGACAATGAAACATAAGAAAAGGAAAGACAAGGCATAACAAGACAAAAAAAGACAAGGCAAGGTAAGACAAAGTAAGGAAAGGCATGGAAATACATGGTAGGACAAGGCATTGCAAGAAAAGACATGGAAAGGAAAGGCATGTTAAGACATGGCATGGAAAGACATGGACGGAAAGGCAAGGAAAGGGAAGGAAATACAAGGAATGACAAGGCATGACAAGGAAAGACATGAGAATTCATAGAAAGACAATGAAAGACATGAAAATGAAAGGCAAGGAAAGGCATGACATGGAAAGGAAAGGTGAGGCATGGAAAGATAGGGCATGTCAAAACAAGGCAACACACGACAAGAAAAGACAAGGCATGACAAGGAAAGGAAAGGAAAGGCAAGGAAAGGTAATACAAGGAATGAAAAGACATGGAAATACAAGGAATGGCAAGGAAAGACATGGAAAGATATGGTGTGGAAACATATGCAAGGCAAGGCAAGGAAAGGAAAGGCATGGAAAGACATGGTGTGGAAACATATGCAAGGCAAGGCAAGGAAAGGAAAGGCATGAAAAGACATGTGAAAGGAAAGACATTAAAAGGCATGGAAAGGAAAGGTAAGACATGTTAAGTAAAGGTAAGGAAAGTAAATGCAAGACAAGGCGAGGCAAGGCAAGGCAAAGCAAGAAATGGAAAGGAAAGACAAGGAAAATAAAGGAAAGGAAAGTCATGGTAAGGCAAGATAAGGCAAGGTAAGGCAAGGAAAGGAAAGGAAAGTCATGGCAAGGCAAGGCAAGAGAAGGAAAGGAAATACATGGACAAGTGAGGCATGTCATGGCAAGGTAAGGCATGGTAAAGAAAGACAAGGCAAAGCAAATGACAAGGAAAGGCATGGCATGACAAGGAAAGGAAAAGCAAGGAAAGGATAGACATGGAAATGCAAGACAAGGAAAGGAAAGGAAAGATAAGGAAAGGAAATAAATGGAAAGGAAAGACAAGGAAAGGAAAGGAAAGGCAAGAAAAGACATGGCAAGGAAAGCCATGGCATGGRAAGGAAAGGCATGGCAAGGCAAGGCAAGGAAAGAGACAAGACAAGGCAAGGCAAGGCAAGGCATGTAAAGGAAMGGAAATATAAGSTAAGGATAGACATGGAAAGGCAAGTCAAGAAAAKCCAAGGAAATACAAGGAAAGRAAATGCAAGGCAAGACAATGCAACAAAAGACAAGGTGAATTAGGTGTCACAAGACCCAATGTAGTGTGGTTTTGAAACAAGACACAATTAAGAGGAAAATTGCAAAAGGAAAAAATATATCATTTTCTTATATAATTTATAATAAAGTTGTTTGGATATACTTTTCAACATTATTATGACCAGATTAAGATGAAAATTCATCCATATAGGTTTCCATTAGTATGATATGGTTGAAATAGTTTTTTGTAAGTAACACTTTTGGAGAAAAAGGAAATTGGTTAATAGTGTTTTTTATTTAATACATTAAGTGGAAAAATAGCCAGATGGAAAAATTTAGGCGTTAAAATTTTCTTTTAAATATTTACAAGTTCACCAAGTTCTCCCATAACCCTTGCAATAAGTCTCACTTGTATCTATGTTTCATTTGTATCATATGATTCTAATAATTTGGGCATGTGCATATACCTAAGTTTGATATATTTAACCTTGAATTTTACAATATATTGATTTGAGTGGTTTGAGTGATATAATAAGGGAGAAAGAAGGATTAATAATATAAATGATTTGTATGCCATACATTCCACATCATTGTAACTAATAAAAAAAGAGCCACGTGTTTACTAAAATCTAGTTAATGACCATACATTCATCAACATCAATTAAACAAACAATGAAATTATTAAAAAAATGTGCCATGAAATGTGTGTGTGTGTGTGCCTATATATATATATATATATATATATATATATTCATCTGAATTGCACATTTTTTACAAAATGATACATCGTGCTCAATATACAAAATGGTGGCAAGTGCCCTAACATGGAAACCTACCATATGGTGACCTAGATACAAAATGGAAATCATTTGGTGACTCATTGACCACTACCACCCTCACAAATATTGAGAGAATCATGGAAATCCATATTTATTCTCTTACTCAAAGAAGCACCTCGAGTGGTTTTGCACCCGGTCATGGTTCATTGCTCCGGAGTTTGGATAAAGAAACAACATTATTATAAGTTTTTTTTCATAATTAAACCTAAGACAACTCACCACAGATGATACTAACAACCATGAGGGTATTATCCTCCTCCACGACCATAATCTCTCAATGATTCCACCCTGTGTCAGTTATGAGGATCAAATCATGAAATTTAAACAAATATGCATAAAATCAATTCCATTCATGATACAAAAAAATTGATCATCAACAAATTATCTCACTGTGAATAAATGGGACAACAGTTGAGAGTCATGTTAAATTATGAGCTTGATTTCTTATGTGGATTAATTCTTTTATTTTGTTCAATAATTTGATTCCATCTTAATACACTTCAACAATTCCAAATCATAATTGAATAGAAATAATTATGTAGATAAGTAAACATGCATATCAACAACACATATGCCCTGGGGAAACCCTATACAGGGAGAAAAACCCCAACAAACAATATTCCTTTATTGCATTAATAATGTAATATCTCTTACAAATATCCACCAGGAATGTTTTTCTCTCAAAGAGCTTGCCAATATGAATCTGACCTGAAAAAGACTTACAAGACCTTGCTAAAATACACCTCTGATATGTTGCCTCTTTATCACTGATGTGCTCCTCTATTACTACACCCTCAACCTGCATATGAAAACTATGTTACAGAACTGTGTTGAAGAGAGGGTTCGACCTCTTCTTATATAGGATGAAGAGGGGAAGAGGAGAAGCTCAAAATAGTAACCTGATTGCATGCATTAAACATAACTCAGCTTCATGCTTTAGTTCAAACTTAGAACTAGACTTGAGATTGGTTACAACTCATCTTTACACTTTAGTTCAAACTTAGAACTAGACTTGATATTTGTTACAAATCAACATTACACGTTAATTCGAACTTAGAACTAGACTTGAGACTGACATGCCTTAGTTCGAACTTAGAACTAGACTTAAGACTTTAGTTGCAACTCAACATTACACTTTAGTTCTAAACTAGAACTAGACTCAAGACTTTAGTTGCAACTCAACATTACACTTTAGTTCTAAAATAGAACTAGACTGAATACTTTAGTTGAAACTCAACATAGAACTAGACTCAAGACTTTAGTTACAACTCTTGACAAGGCAATTCAAAATTCTCTTCATGGTGGATAATGTTTATACGTGCCAATGCACTAGATCAATACAATTACATTATTTGCAATATTAGGAATATTGTTTGTTTCTATCTCATAGGAATTTTATATTCAACCTAACTTTTGCTAGATGCCTTGACTTTTGCTCATGGGTCACAAGGTTTGACTAGGCTCACAGAGGTTGTATGTTCCCCCTGAATTTTGCACTAGTATGTCTATGCTCACAGAGGTTGTACGTTCCCCATAACTTTTGAACTAGATTTTCTATGCTCACAGAGGTTGTATGTTACCCCTGACCTTTGCATTAGACTCACATAGCATCTCGTTCATCATGAATTTTGGTTTGACTCATAGAGGTTGCACGTTCCCCCTAGCTTTTGTCAATACCTCACAAGACTAGTTTATTCTCCAAATCTCCCTGGCTAGCCTCAAGGTGGCCTATATGGCCTCTCATTAGAGAATGACTATCGATGTGGCCACATTTAACAAGGCATTGGCAGGTGGAGTGTTCATTTGTACAACTTGCTCCGAGGAAACATCTACTGTGGAAACCTCAATGGATGGAACAGTTGGAAATGGTGATGGGGTGGGTGGCATACGGGTGCATCCATTGTGGATGGATGTGATGGAAGAGGTAGTGGGGGTGGGTGGTGTTATCACTGCATAATTTCTATAGGTTGTATATGGGTAGAATAAATTGACAGATTGAACTACCAAAACCACTTTTGATGCTGGGATCTAGCCCTGCCAGCTTTAGAGAGGGATATCTCTGTATGATTTAGATTTATTTAAGTTTTAAATGTTAATCTAGTTATGATAGTTATGATTTGTTTGTTTGTTTGTAATAATTGGCTAAATGAATGCTTTATTTTCCATTGGGATATGGGGTCTGTACTTAAAGATTAGGATCATATTCAGATTTTTATGAGTTTTATTCACATGAAAAGGTAGTAAAATTGTTGGATCTATTCAGATTAAATGAGGTGAATAAGAGATAACAAGAGGGGAAAGTCCACTAAGAAAAGGAGCAGTTAAGAATTCCTTTACTCAATTTTAGATGAAAACATATAGATCATTAAAAAACCAGAGACAGAGTATACACGATAAAAAAAATTCTATTGCCTTTGTTTTAATGATTAGAATTTGAAATACATGAAATGATTACAAAGAAAACATTTAACAAAGATAGAAAGGCATCACCAACAATCTGACACAAGAATCTTGTGAACAAGCCTTTTTATTACCGATCGATCATTTGAAAAAATTACACAATAGCTCTCGAGTGCAAAAATAATCCCTCAATACTTCGAGGCAAGAAGTATTTATAAAACTATTTTCATCAGATCCTGTCATAAATGATTAGGATATTATGGAGGAAATATCTAACTAATTAGATCTCAAATTACAAAAATATAGGAATTTTGTTGATTTGCCCGGATCCTTGGTGTTGAATTGGTGGAAAGTGGTTGGTGATTCATATCTTTGACTTTGGTTGGTTGCTCCATGCTAACTCAAACCTCAAAACTGTCTTTACTCAAGTAAAGAGCATATATCTTCCCATCTCTTTTTACCTGGGATGAAAATCTTGAGTAACTTTCTGTATATCTCATCCATTTCAGTATATGTGGAAAAAGTAGGCTTGGTGATGAAGATATGTTTTATCTCATGCTGGATACTCAAGTCCAACTGTAATGTCTCTAGGAAATCTTTACCAGTAATGCTTCCTTGTATCCTTGCAAACTTGGAACTATCCTTTGCCACTGCACTAAATTTTTGTTTGTAATCTGACAGAGTGATTAGCTTGTCATTGAGTACTAATAGTCCAGGGAGACCTTTCTTATGTAGTAATTCAATCTTACTGAAAAATATTTGCACTCCAATGTTCATCACTTGAGCCTTCTCCTATAGTTGCAACATCAATCCTTTCTTGGTCAAGTCCTTCTTGATCTCAAGGATGGTCTTTGTCCCGTCTTCAATTTCCATTTCTTCTAACTCTTGCTTATTTTTGGAGTTTAGGAATCTGATGAGTTCAATGGCCTCTGTAGGTATTTATCCTAGCTCTCATTTGATTTTCCCAATTTCTTCTCTAGCCTTATATACCAATTCATGTTGTTCAAAGATGATCTATATGGATGGCCATATTTCTTCCATAGACTTGTTGATATCCACCCAGATGTTTTCCTTAGCTTGGGCTAAGGTCGTTGCCATGACAGTCTCTCTCTGTAGCTACTGTAGTTTTTGACTAAGCCTTTGAGACTTATTCATTTCTGCATGGTGACTAGCATGGAACATAGACTTCATCTCTTGGAGGTTTTTTACCTCTTCTTGTAGTTTTTTTATCAACTCCCCTTGGAGGGACATGTCTTCCATAGACTTCACAAGTTTCTTAGATGCATCTGGAACTTGTACTAGGATTGCTGATGGAATATCTGGTGATGTAGTTGCTTCTGTGGTTCTAGTGGGATCATGGCTATCTATACACTTTGTTCCTTCTCCTTTATCAATTTATCCATTTCTGCCTTCATCTACCTTATCTGTGCATTATGTTCCATGATAAGCTTCAACATTTCTTCTTTGTGGCCTTCAGTCTCAGCCACCTCTTTGGCTTGTGAATCTTCTGTAGCTGGAAGCTTCAGTTGCTTTCTCAAAAATGCTATATCAACATTCATCTTCTTCAATAATTCCTCATCTTACTTAACATTTGTTGGGTCATACCCAATCTTCAACACTAATTCTTCTAGTGATTTGATCTTATTGTCTTTGGCCAAAGAGGAAATATTATCCAACTTCAATTGGGATTGAATGTTATTTAGAGACACATACAATTTTGAAGCAGTCAATGAGGTGTTTGTCAAGGTGGAGAATATCATCTCCCCTGTTTTTCTATGCATGTTCATTTGGTCCACTGGATGGACATCTTTCACTCAAACTCAAAGGAAGTCTTTTTGTAGTCATCAGATGTCTTGGGATGAAGAACTTGTGATTGCAGGAATGCCATTTGCATTGCATATGTGTTGTTGTTGAGGAGTTCATTTCTTTGTTTGATCTGTTTGTACTTGTCAAAGATATTTGACTCTGTTTTCTCATGAGATGATTCAACTGACAAAGTAGTATTTGTTTGTTTTTTAGATGAAGATGTGGACACTATGAAATGACTATCTGAAAAGGCTAAGGAATGTGGTTCTTCCATGACTATGGTAGACTGCATTTCTCCTTCTTTGAGCAAGTCTGGTGTGTGACTGGTTTTGGCCCTTTTTTTGTAGACTTGGAATTCTTCAGCTGATACCTCTGTGACTGAAGGGGAAACTTCATTCCTTGCTCTCTTTTCTATTTTCATTTGAGGTGTGTTGGTATGTGAAGCAGTGACAGGGGGAGGTTGTTCTTTGGTTTCCAACAATGTGTTTTCTTGTCATTATGTTTGGTTCATATACTTTTCCACTTCTGGCTTCTATATGTGAGCATAAGGAGTGCTCCTTTGTTTGACTCTAAGCTTTGAGATGACACCAAATGGTTCATAACTCCATGTGAAACTCTGAGTGAAACTCATCTATTTCAAAAGTTTGGATTCCTCTTCTCTTGAAGCTCTGTTGTTGTATATAAAAGGGCCAATATGGGTCTTGATTGTGAGCTGTTGTTTCTTCTTGACTTCAACAAAATGGATATAATCATAGTTCACCATTTTCCTTATGTATTCTAGTGAAAAACTCCTTACAGGGAGATATTTTGGAAATTTGTACGGTGGCAACTCACATCCATACACTCTTATCTCAATGTAGTTTTGGTATAAATACCAATCCCCTATTTTGGCTAGATCAAAGAGGTGAAGGATTCTTAGAATTTCCTCATTGATTCTTGGCTCTATATTGTTGTTCAACATGCAAATAACTGGATGATAGAACTGGTCTATGAAGTCCTTGAAGATGAATTTAGTTGAATTTTTCCTCACTAGTGAGGTCCATGAAGTCACTGACTATGGGTTTCCTTCCTGGTTTAATTTTTGAAGGGCACATGGAAACCTGTCTGACTAAAAAAACAAGAACAAATATACCAGGACTGAGAAATATCTAAAAATTCCTTCTATTGAAAACCTGAAAAGCTGATCATGTATGTTATCAGTTAGAAACTGATTGAAATCAAATTGAACTCTTGCTCTTTCTTCTATGGAAAAAATGGATTAAAAACCTAAGATAGGATCATCTACCCATTCATCTGAGAAGTATCCTAACAAGTAACAAAGGATGGAAATGATCTAGTTGGCCCTGACAGAAAAAATGGAGGATGGATAGGGGGGATTTTTCTTGGGAAATTGAGCATATTCTCACAGAAAAGTCTCAAAAGTTTGGGCTCTTTGGGGGAAGGTGAGCTTCTGGTATAGGTCGTTTAGGGCCTTGATGGAAAACAGGATTGTAGGGTCACTTCTTTGGATTTGCAGCATTTGGTCAATGGATTCATGGGTAATAGTGAATAGGGTTTCACCAGAAGAGGAGGCCATGGCTCTTTGGCGGGGAAGATAATGAGATTGGCATTTCAAAGCTAATTCGGGGAACTAGAAGGTTCGAGGGAACATATACAGAGGAAAATTGGACTCCTGGAGTCCAATTTCATTGCTCTGATCCAGGAAGATATATTTTAGCCAAGAGTATAATTCGAAGAATTTGAATTCACACTTCATCTCGGTGATCTTATAATCCTTGTCTGCTAAGGGAATATGATCCAGGTCGATAGGGGGGTGGAAGAATCAGGTTTTCAGATGTTTCAGTGAACTTGGCTTTGTGAGCCATGATTAACAGAGTTATAAGGTATAATGATGGTAGACTGTAATTACCCGGGATAAATGGTGCTTGTTGACGGTGAGAAGTTGTGGCAATTGGCTTGGAATATTTCTTTGGCGCGGTGTCCACATTGTATGCATCGGAGAATAGTGTTATAGAGTGAAGAAACGAGATTTTACAGCGCAATGGAGGTGTCTGTTATGGCGCGGGGTGATGACAGGGAAATTAATAGTCATAGGGAGGGTATTGATTGGCTAATAGGTATGTGGGATGTCACACACAACATGTGGTAGTGGGGTAAAATGGCGGAGTGAGGTGAGTGGTATTGGATAATGGTTTGGTAGGATTTCGAAGGGGGGGGGGGTAGGTGGTAAGTGGATTTGAGTGTCGGGGGGGGTTTCGAAATGATGATAGAGTGACATGTAAGGTGGGGTCAGCGTAGGGGATTCCACTTTTCCAGAACCCACCCCCCCGCCACCATTAAAGGGAGAAAGTTCCGGGGGGGGGGGTTTGAAATTCCCCTGAGGACCGTCAATCTCGGTGTTGTTGGATGCCACTATTGAAACTTGTGCAACAATCAGTTTCTATGTGACAAAAAGTCTTATCCATTAGAAAATTAGGATAAAAAACACATAATGGGTAGCGCTAAGCTGACGCTTTCCCACTTTTACACCATGGTCTTATTTCCTAAGATTAAAATGTCCAAATTTACTCAAACAAAGGGTATTTTAACAATCCCTTTCCAACTTTGATTGAAATAAACATCACTAACCTAATTCCTAACCTAATCAACTAACATATTAATCTAGCTTAGACTGCTGGATTAATTATTACTCTAACCTAGCTAATTTGGCCAAGATTAAACTGTTTGACCAAATTTATTCACTAACCTATCAACATAAATTCAAAAGGTTTGATCATGATTATATAGTATGAGTCAAAGAAAATTTATTTTTGATGGGGTTTTATATCTTCTCTTTTTTTATTTTTTTGTATTTTATTTATTTTTTATACCCTCTTTTCACTTTTTCACTTTTTATCCTTTTCTTTTCTTTTCTTTTCTTTTTGTAAATCATTTGCAGAATACAATATTATTTACAATAAAATATGACTAGAGGAAGAAATTCTAATCACCGGGTGATACTATGAAATATAGGGTTATAACAGGTGGCCTATGGGTGAAGCCATTGTGGATGGATGGGACACAAAATATGGTGGGAGTAAGCAGTGATAAATCCCCACTCGTGGGATGGAAATAGGTAGCCTACGAGTTGGGGCAGGGTGTCTAAGGACTCGACTAGCCTTGTAGTTAGAGAAAAGTGATGGGTGGAATGTAGGTAATGGTGGTGAATGAAACAATGGTGGTATAGATGACCCAAAAATGGATGGTGCAACATGCATACATATTAATAATATTGTTATTAGTAACAAAAAGTAAATTTCAACAAAAAAAATAACAAATTTGAGATTTAAACAATATTTAACTCAATGCATGATACTTATGAAGGTGGTGACTTTTCCATCCCAGATGGACATGTATCATCACTATATGGTACCACAACCTGTAGAAACACAAGAACATTATATTTGAGGATGCCAAAAACTAAATAAATAACTATGGTGAATTTATCAAATGTGACACATACCTGTGTATGTGGTACACAGAATGAACAAGCTGCCTCTATTGTTGCAATAAAATCATACAATAAGCTATAAAAATAAATACACATAATACTATATATATATATATATATATATATAATGAAGAACATAGATATGGTTAAGATACTAACCTCCTCCATGAAACTATGATGTTCATTGAACTCCATTAGACCATAACAAGTATGCTCACAAATCGAGCATCTACGAGGCTCAAATGAACAATAACTTTGTCCATGTGCCCTCTCCTAGTTGCACTCTGCTATAGCGGTTGAAAGTTCAACCCCTCTTCCAATGTCACCAGTAGGCACCTCCTGTTAAGATAGTGAAAAAGAACTCCCATGATGCACCAAGATCCGAGTCAATGAAAATAAATATAACTATGATCCAAGTGGATATCGTTGGACACCCACCTTTTATACTAACTCAAAATACAGTTTTCCACCATGGCAGTTTTTTTATAGTTTTTCGACTACCAAAATTCCAGGGCAATTTTGAGGGCCTAAATTATGTTTTTTTACTATGGTTGTTGTTTGGCCCCAATTGGAATTTTTACTTATTGTCTAGACCTTTCTAATGAGTTATCAAGTGCCCCAAATGAATATTGTATGCAAAAGTTACTCTCTCGAGAAGTTAACGTATCAACTACCCCCAACAGGGCCCACAAACCTTTTGGCGTTTCATCTCCTAAGGTTAGGGTATTTGATGTTTATGGTTTTATCATTTATGCTTTATGTTAAAAAGGCCTTTGGATCCTGATTGTAAACAACTTCTCACAAATGCACATAGCCGACACATCTCTTCCTAGAGATAAGCTACTACCATTCAAGCAAGGTTGTTTCATTATGCATTTTTAGAGTTTCGGCATATTCCATTTATTAAT
Source organism: Picea engelmannii (assembly GCA_009831015.1). NCBI lineage: Eukaryota > Viridiplantae > Streptophyta > Pinopsida > Pinales > Pinaceae > Picea > Picea engelmannii. The sequence goes on along the minus strand of ML779115.1, from coordinate 273,156 downwards.
AGAAGTCAAGTTTCATTGTATCTCCATGTTTTTGTTATATATAGGTATTTCATTTTGTTCCATTCAAAAATCCATATCAGTGGCTACCACCATTCTAGAGAGTTCATTTGTAACACCCTATTTCCCCCATTCTGTAAAAATAATTATATTGGCCAAGGACTATGGAAAACTCAAAGATGTGAATGCTTGATTTGATGGACCTTTGTATAAAAGGTCGATGAATGTAAATTATGTTATGAATATGTGTTGCACAACTTCTGGGGAGGGGATGTGCTAAAAGAGACCATGATGGCTAATGAGAGGTGTTGGAAGGGACCTGGAATGGTTGTGTTAACTTCCACCGAACCAATACCGTACTGGTTTTTACTTGCTCAAAGACCAAGATAAACTCTATGACCCTAGAATAAATTACCTGTCAGGATGGTAGGTGGGAAGGCACCTCAAGAGTTAATGAGGGGATGGGGGTGAACTGCCCATCCATAGAAGCTCTTAGGCCTGACCACAGATGGGGGAATTCGCACCACACACAATCATGCAAAAAAGGCAAGAAAGGAAGTGTGGGGAAGAGAGAAGAGAGCGCATGTGACAGGGATCACGGAAGAGAATGGGAGAAAAATCTGGAAACATAGAGAGTTCTAAACATAGGAGAAGGAGAGTAACCTTTGTCCTTGACTTCCGTTGAGCTGGAAGTAGGAGACTAAATCTCAAAGCATTGTGGTCTAGCTTGGGGGTGGCTAGTGGTAAATCCATTTGGAGTCACTGAGCCTACGGTTGGGTGGAAATGAGCACCCCTCTCAACATTTGCATCACGCCTGGTGTTTCTGATAAGTGTTATGTCCTATATTTTGAATTGAATATCATGAACGCATGCTCATGCTTATACGCTCATAAATGGTTTCTATATAGAAGAGTGTGCCTTGTGTTTTGATTGGAAATAATGGATGCATGCTTATCCTTATATGACTTTTCATTTTGAATAATTTAACTCTATCGAATTTTAAGATGATCCACCTGGATCGCTCAGAAAGGATAGCAAGTCCCATTTATCGAAAGAGAATACCCCATCGTTTGGTAGACGAATGGTTGGAATCCTTTCGGAAATACCCCAGATTTTTCAAAATCGATGGATCTAGAGGAGGAGCGCAGATGTTAATACCTAAACCCCTTCAGCCTTCGCAAGTAGTGATGGGATCCAGGACCATAGATCCAAGGATCTGTCGGAGCTCTATGGACCATCGGATCAGAGGAGGCTCACCGTCGTTAATCTCATACATGAATTCCCATATCGGGAATTTAGGGATCGGAGTTTCGAAAGGTAAGGAAACTCTCCGCTGTGGATTTTCATGAGTCGCAAAACCTCGGTATATGAAACCCCAAATTGGTTTAGCATGAATAGGTTTCGGCATTTCGGCACCCAGGAAACAAAAGGGTAAGACCCCTCATTTTCGCCAGTTGCGAAATCCTGGTATACAAAACCCCGAATCAGTTTAGCATGAATAGGTTTTGGAATTTTGGCACTTGGGAAACCAAAGGGTAAGACCCCTCATTTTTTCCAGTCGCAAAATACCAGTATACAAAACCCCGAATTGGTTTAGCGTGAATAGGTTTCGGCATTTCGACACTCAGGAAACCAAAGTGTAAGACCCCTCATTTTCGCCAGTTGCAAAATCCTGGTATACAAAACCCCGAATCGGTTTAGTGTGAATAGGTTTCGGTGTTTTAGCACCCGGGAAACCAAAGGGAAAGACCCCTCGTTTTTGCAAGTCGCAAAATCCCGGTACCTGAAACCCCGACGCACTCTATGGATGAGCCCTAGGTCACCGGACATGGTCTTGTGGTAGGAAGGAGGAGTCCTGAAAGAATATGGACCGTCCATTTGTAGGGGACGCGTGGTGAAGATCTAAAGCCACTGGGGTTCTAGACATCAGAGGAATAGGAGTGAAGACCCTGCCATAAATCCTAAAAGGTAGAATGTTGGGATTTAATCTGGGCCGTTGATAAAGTCGATGATCTAGACCATAGATCTGGATGATACCGGGCTTTCGAGTTCCGGGGATTCGAAAGGTAAAGGAGGAATTCTTGCATCGCGATTCCTCGAATCATGAAACCCCGAAACCATTTAGAGGAATAACACTAGGTCATAGGACCGATCGTATGAAAAGCAACCCAAGGGAGGAGCTAAGGATCTGTTATACCCTTTTGGGTTTCAGCATTTCGAAAGACAGAGAACAGGGGAATGCTTGCATCGCAATTCCCCAAATCTTGAAAGCTAGAAGCACCTTTTTGGTAAGGCCTATGGTCATAGCCAACGATCACATGGAGGAGGATAAGGGAAGGGATGGTCTGCGCTAGGCTCCATAGAAATTTGAGGATTCTGTCCCTTGAAGAAAAGACAAAAAGAAAAAGAAAATCTTAGCTGTTGTAGTGGGTGTGTGACAAAATTGGTATCAGAACATGGTTACAACACTTGGCCTGCTTGGGCTCATGGACGAGTTGCGGAGAAACTCCATTTGAAGTACACTTAAAAGGAGTAACTCTCTATCCTAACCCCCTTTATCAAAAGCCGAAGTTAAGAATGAAAATTCCTATTGTGTGTATGCATTCGAAAAATATGAATTATGCGCTGATTGTGAATGAATATAATGTTGACTAACAACAAGTGTTTTACTTGCACAACAAGCGGACGATCAACTGCGAGAAACTACAGACTCATAGAATGGTGACACACCATGAAGTGGGGGATGGATCCTACAATAGAGATGAAGAGTCTGACGAAAGGAAAGCGGTGGAGACCCCTCTAGATCTAGCTAAGACTGTGAGGAGCCTCATGGTCAAACTACAGAGCTGCAAGGCCGACAACAAGATATTGATAAAAGAGAAAGAAAAGAAAATGGAGATTAATACAGTCTTGCTGAAAATTTTATCCGACATACAAAGACAATTGTAGCATGAACCTGACACCAATCACGTGGACCAACGACAGACAAAGAAAAGTCTAAGTCCACCTGAGATACGAAAACGTGGTATTTTAAGTGGCCACACTGGGAAGAGCACCTCGAGAAAGGTCCACCCCAGAGATAAGGGACAAGCTTCTGACAATTCCTTTGGAAAGGAAACTGGTGACTGAGAGGGATCTTCTAGTAGCAGAACTAGTTCTTATTCTCGAAGAAAACGAAAGAAGCAAAATCATTCCAAAAATCATAATCTCAAAGAATTCAAGAAGGCCAAACTACCCTCTTTCGATGGTGAAATAAAGAAGGGAGAGGAAGCAAAGGCCTGGTTGCTTGGACTAAAGAAGTATTTCAAAGTCCATGACTTCTCAAAAAACTTGAAGGCCCGAGTAGCCACTTTCAACCTGAATGGGAAGGATTCCATTTGGTGGGAAGAACTTAAGAACATAAAAGGAATTCACAAAGAAAACCTATCTTGGGAATGGTTTGAGAAATACTTCAGGAAGAAGTATCTGTCGAAAAAGTTTTTCGACGAAAAGACTAAATAATTCTATGAACTCAAGCTGGGGCAATGCACCATAGAGGAATATGTCAGCAGATTCCTCGAGTTGCTGAGGTACGTACCCTATATAAAAGCAAAAAAGGAAAAGGTGCAACGATTCATCAGTGGACTACCTAAGGACTATCAGAACAAGATGGAGTTTGACGAGCCAAAGACCCTAGAAGACACTATTTGAAAGGCAAGATATTGTTATGAACAGCTTGGGCATCAGACAAAACCTCACGAAGGCTAGAAGCAGAAGAATAGTTTGGTATTCTAGAAAAAGGGGTTTAAATCCCCAAGATTTAAAAACTATAAAAAGGACTCAAGGATGAGTTTCCCAACCTGAAGTGTACACCAGCAGAATTTCCCCTCCCAAAGTGGAAATAAACCTTCTGGATCTACCCCAGGAAAGATTGATAACCCAAAGAGAGAACCCTTGAAATGTTGGGGTTGTGGAGAAGAACATCTATTGAGGTACTGCCCACACCGGCAACAAAATAGTCAGAGAATTTACAAAGTTCAAGAGGCTACCACCATTAATGAAGTGGCTAGGAGTATGCCACAAATTTATGCAGTTGTGGATAATAAACAAGCTGACCACCAAGCTTCAGTGGTGGAGATGGAAGGTATGATCACCAACCATCTAGTGTCTATTCTAATTAACCCTGGTTCAAATTTGAGTTATATAGATCCTAAGGCTATTGATAAGTGTAAATTATAGCCACATAAACATGCCAAGCCATGGTCATTACAGTTAGCCATCAGCACCAAAAGATAGGTAACGGAGGTCATACCATCTTTCCAAATCACTATGGGTGAATTCACCACCCAAGCAACCCTTAACATACTACCCCTAGGATTGTATGACCTGTTGATTGGTATGGATTGGCTAGCCACATATAAAGCTAGATTGGATTGTTACCATAAAACCTTATAATGTGTAAGTGAAGAAGGAATAAGGATAACCCTTCAAGGGATCGAAAAACCTGTCTCGGTGAGACGAATATCAGCACTTCAAATGAGAAAGTATTGCAGAAAGGGATGTCCAATATATGAGATACAGGTGTTGGAATCTGTTGAAGATGACAAACCAAGCCTCGAAGACCACCCTACACTAAGAGAATATAGAGATGTGTTTCTGGAAGAGGTACTAGGTCTACCTCCAAGAAGGGACATTGACTTTTCGATAGAACTTGCACCAAGAGCAGTGCCAGTGTCTAGGACACCCTATAGAATGAGCACACCTGAGCTAGTTGAGATTAAACTACAACTAAAAGAAATGATGGACAAAGGCTATATCCGACCCAGCGTGTCCCCATGGGGAGCACCAATTCTGTTTGTGAAGAAGAAAGATGGAACCCTCTGACTGTGCATAGATTATAGACAAATCAATAAGGTAACCATTAAGAACAATTACACCTTACCCCGAATTGATGACTTGTTCGATCAATTGGGAGGTGCCTCCATCTTCTCAAACATTGACTTGAGATCTAGATACCATCAAGTCCGAATCAAGGGTGAAGACATCCACAAAACTGCCTTTAGGATGAGATATGGTCACTATGAGTTTGTGGTAGTACCATTTGGATTAACCAATGCCCCTGCCACTTTTATGGCTTGATGAACAATGTGCTCAACAAATTCCTAGATGAATTTGTACTAGTTTTTATTGACGATATATTAATTTACTCCAAGAATAGAGAGGAACATGAGGAACATCTTAGAATTGTGCTTCAAGTGCTAAGAGAACATCAGCTCTATGCCAAATTTAGCAGGTGCGACTTTTTCCAGAAGCAAATACATTACTTGGGCATTGTCATATCTGAAGAGGGAGTAGCAATAGACCCTGACAAGATCAGGTCTATCATGGAATAACCTACCCCAAGGGACGTTTCAGATATCAGATCCTTTATGGGCGTAGAAGGATACTATAGGTGATTTATAAAAGGATTCTCCAAGATTGTTTGTCCAATCACTGACCTCTAGAAGAAGGGAGTCAAATACCTTTGAACCCCAAAATGTGAAGAAAGGTTTCAGTCCCTAAAACATCTACTGAACCATGCACCCATGTTGAAGATCATCGATCCCAAAGATGACTTCCTAGTGTGCACAGATGCCTGGAAGGAAGGTCTTGGAGGAGTACTTATGCAAGAATGAAGTGTAGTTTGCTATGAATAATGAAAATTGAATGAGCACAAATCCAACTATGTGACCCATGATCTAGAGCTGGCCACCATAGTGCATGCCTTAAAAATGTGGAGGCATTACCTCCTGAGAAGGAAATTCATACTCATGACAAACCACTATGTATTGCGACATCTCTTTGACCAACCAAAACTCAATGCCAGACAAGCTAGGTGGATGGCCCTCCTTAGCGAGTTTGATTTTGAAATCAAACATATTAAAGGAAAGGAAGACAAGGTGGTCGATGCCCTTAGCAGAAGTATCAAAACAATTCACCTAGCAGCGGTGAGCACCTGCGAGACTAACGTCAGGGAAAGAGTTAAGAATGCACAAGAAACAGACACATTCTTCCAAACCATGACCTCGTACCTAGAGCAAGAACCCACAGGGATAAAGTATAAAGGCTAGCAGATGATAGATGGAGGCCTGCTAACTTATAGAAATAGATTGTATATTCCAAATTGTGACGACTTGAAGAGGTTCATAATGAATGAACTACATAAAAGACCATATACTAGTCATCCAGGATACCAAAAGATGATCACAACCACCAGGAAACAATTCTATTGGCCTGGATTGAAGAAAGACATAGCTAAGTACTTATCCAAATGCATAGAATGCCAACAGGTTAAAGCATAACACCGACGCCCAACA
>ML779115.1:240945-254688 GCA_009831015.1 Picea engelmannii | reverse complement strand
TTCACCGACAAAATCCTCCCACACTCAGACCAAGGAAGATCATGCAACCATATTGGTTAAATGGATCCATTCCCCAAATAAATAGGCTAATGAAAAGTACAAGAAGGATAACGTCTTCCACAAAGTAAGTAACTCACCAAGGTTTGGATTCAACAAAATATTTCCCATCTCCCATGGTAACTTGACACAATGGATACCATTGCTTCCTAAGGGGGGATGAATGATCCATGTGGATATCAGTGACCACCCACCTATTCCAATGACTTGAAATACAATTTTCCACCTTGGCAATTTTGTTTACAGTTTTTTGAGTCCCAAACTTCCAAGGCCATTTTGAGGCCCTAAATAACATTTTTTTGACATTGCAAGGCCCATAAAATACTTATAGACTCTTTCTTGGTCCATATTGGAATTTTTATTTCTTGTATATACCTCTTCAATGAGGTATCAAGTGCCCTAAGCGGAGATTGTATGAAAAATTTATGCCCTCGAGAAGTTGACGTATCAACTACCCCCAACAGGGCCCACAAAAATTTTGGCGTTTCATCTCCCTGGGTTAGGGTTTTGGATGTTTAGGGTTTTCTCATTTATGCTTTATGTTAAAAATGCCTTTGGATCCACATTGTAATCATCTTCTTGTGAATGAGCATAGTAGTCACATCTCTTCTCAAAGATAAGTTGCCACCATTCTAGCGAGTTCATTCACTTTGTATTTTTACAACTTTTGTACATTTCTTTCATTAATATAAATTGTGTATTATGATATCTCTGTGTTTATTGCGATATCTCTGTGTGTTTCCTTATTATAGCTTCACCTTTATTTCCTTCTCAAAATAATTTAGATCAAACTATGTTTGTTGGATGCCATCTGCAATGGGAGGATGCTAAGCAGGGGAGTTAGGCCTTCACCTATGATGCAAGAGGATCCATGATTGAGGAAAAATCAAATTCTTCAAATGGTTTTGAAACTGCTACCAAACCGTCGAGCTCGGGGAGAGATTTCCAATGACGTAAATTTTGCCTCAATCCGAATTTGTAGGAAGAAGTTATGGCATTTTGAATATTTTGACAACAACAAAAAAGTCAACTTGACAGGGACACATGACACATTCGAGTGGTGACACGTGGCAGGTGCATGGTAACGTGGAAGAGTGAAACATTGACATGTGGTAGGTTGACATGGAAGCTTGCAGAAGTAACATGTGGCAATGAATTGATGGCACATGGGCCATCCACAGTGACATGTGGACCACACCATTGGTGCCACATGGCATCCTAGGATTGGTCAAGGGGAACAAGTTCAAACATTACATGGAACCCTAGTATTGGTCAAGGGGAACAAGTTCAAAAGTTAGTTTGGGACACCAAGGGAATCAAACCCTCACTCTATTGAATCCATATCAAAGCACCCCACTGATCGAGCTACATTGTAATTGACATTGTGGATATATGAAGAAGTCATGACATTCTGAATATTTTGATAACAACAAAAAAAAGTCAACTTGACAGGGACACATGGCACATTCGAATGGTGAAACGTGGTAGGTGCAGGGTAATGTGGAAGAGTGCAACAATGACATATGGCAAGTTGACATGAAAGCTTGCAGAAGTAACATATGACAATCACTAGATGGCACATGGACCATCACACTGAAATGTGGACCACACCATTGGTGCCACATAGCACCCTAGGATTGGTCAAAGGGAACAAGTTCAAAAGTTACCATTGGTGCCACATAGCACCCTAGGATTGGTCAAAGGGAACAAGTTCAAAAGTTGCATGACACCCTGGGATTGGTCAAGGGGAACAAGTTCAAAAGTTACATGGCACCCTAGGATTGGTCAAGGGAAACAAGTTTAAATGTTAGTTTGGGACACCGGGGGAATCAAACCCTCACTCTATCGAATCCATATCAAAGCACCCCACCGATCGGTCTACATTGTAATTGACATTGTGGATATATGTAACAAAAGAAGCACCGATGGAGTTGAAACTACAAACTCCGAAGTGCCCATCGATCCAAACTCCACACTATAACCAACTCTCCACTTTTTCCGCTTGTTAAGCTTGACCAACCAAATTTGATTTACAATCTACGCCATTAAACAACCAACGACCTCCTCTCACTATGCGCTCACATATTAATCCACGTGTGGTGTGGTTGTAACAAATATTATACATGGTTGTTAAATATCTCATTGGATATGCCATATACATTGTATATGGATATTATTTGGATACATCATATCCCATAAACTTTGAATACATATTTATCCCATTTATTATGGCTAGCATAATATTCGTTGGTTATTTTTTTACCATATATTTTATATGGTGGTTACGAGTATTGAAAAGGGTTATGCCATATATATTATGGTTATTCAAATATATATTATATGATTTTATTTGGTTATAAATCAAATATTCCAAATCCCATTTAATTTGGATCAAGTGAAGGATAGATCCATGACCCTTTGGTATTTAAACCAAGGTATCTTTCCATTGTAAATGAGTTGATTTTGGTGAGAAATTAAGTCTTAAAAAAAGCTAGGGAAAAGTGGGTATCTAGTAAATTTGAAACCCAATTCTTTTTTCTTTTTGGGAAAATAATGGAACTGATATTGTAAGTTTGCACAATAGATCAGAAGGTAGATTGGGATAGCTTGGAAGATCAATTGCTGTTGTAAATCATTTTGAAGCAGTCATGCACTGGAAGCGGACCTGGAGACGTAGCCATGAAGTTTGGTGAACTTCGTTATCAATGTTTGTCTTTCTGTTGTAATTTTCTCATTTTCTGCAGAATTTTAAATGTTTATGTATTTCTCATTAAGATATGGATGCACTAAAAGTACATGAACTAACCTGCAAGTTAAAATTTTAGTTAAAAGAAGCAATCACATAACATCGCAAAAAGCATTGTCAAATTAAAGATCTTGGAAACTGAAAAAGATTAGTTATGAATGAAGAACCAATTATTAGCTTGATAACTTAAGATTTTTAGATCAACCTAGGAGGAGGAGGATCTAGAATAGGGTTATGCCTGGCATGTTCTTTGTCTTGTGCGGACCCCAGACCCACCCCTTGTAATTTACTAATGTCAAAGTAGTTGACATGGTGACCCGAAATTAATTATGCTCATAATTTCCTCAATAAATATAGAGGCACCTCCCTGTTATTGCAGGGAGGTTTTTCGAACACCATGAACCATCTATCCATCCAGTTATCCTTAATTTGTTGGTGGATGCACCAATCCATACAAATACATCTCTTGCTGACTAGAGGTTGTAGTCCAGTTCTAAGATCAATAAATAGTGACATCAAATCTTGTTTTGTAATATTCAAGTTTCCCACTTGGTTTTTATCGATGCCAGACTTGTAATAGCCAAACATCCTATACAGGTAATAGCCAAACATCCTATCCCTGTATTCAGAAATACTGGTTTATTTCCCTTGGGCACTTGCAATGAAAGATACAATTGCATAAAATGAAGTGGCCAATGAAAATTAGCTAGGCTCTCTTGTACTCCTTAAGTCACAGACAATTGATCTCAAAGAGGTCAACCCTTCATCAATTTTTGTGTTTATGTTTGGTGGTTGTGGTGGGTTTGTGTTTTTTGTGCCTTCATGTGGTTATGTGGGCTTCTGATTGTGTCCAGGTTCCATCTTAATTATTCTTCTACAATTTAATAAGGGAGTTCATATAAATTAGGTCATTTTTTATAATTAAATTAAAAAATTACAAAAAACATGCAAATTAATTGTTTAAGAAATTAAAAAAACAAGAAAAAAAATCACAAACACATACCTGGATTTCCTCCAATATGGTGTTAGGATCTTGAATTGTGATCAATTCCAAATTATGAAAATTACTAGGACCTTATACCAATTCCACACTTCTTCTTCTTCAAAGGTGAGTAGAAACAACCTACAAACAACATCATTGTGAATAATCTTAAGCAATTGTAACTCACATTCATAATTTATAATGTGTTCAAATGCAATTGTATTTCTTTCACTATTAAACTTTACTAAGAAATATTCTACCTTTCTTAGAAGGTCATGCAAAGGCTCTTGTAATACCAATGAGGTATTGGCCTACCATGCAAGGATAGGGGGTAAGGCCATGAGTGATAAATGCATACAAAATGTAGCTTTAGACATGACATATTTCCATCTCCTCTCTTTCTATCACCAAAATGTTGACATGAGAGAATTTCCACTATCAACATCATAGGTTCACCTAGTAAAAGGACCAAATCAAACTTTTATCCATTGAACATGGTAAACCCTTTGGTTATGACCCAACTTTTCATTTTCTCTTCAAAGATGCCAATTATGGTTTGACTCACCATTTTGATTTTTTATGATATAAATGAAATGCATCTACTATGTAATGTGGTGTGCATATGAAATGGAACATAATCTAATTTTCTGGGAGTGATGTAAAGAACCCATTTGACATGAAACAAAGGACATGTATAGAGACTAGGGAGAATAGTCCACCAATTGTCATCAAGACAAAACCTAGGGCACACTTTGAGGACTAAGGATATCCTACAAATTATCAATAGAGTACATTATCCACATCAAAATGTTAGACATAAATCCAAGAGACACATGAAAAGAGTAGGGATAATTGTCTTTCATCTACCATTTTTTCAAAAATCAAATCTTTCTCTAAGGATCAAGCATACCCTACAAGTCATTAAGAGTTAAATCCAACTATTGGCATGTGAAAATTAAGTGAGAAATAACAAATTAGTAAGCGAATAGTCCACATTGTGCAATGATACAATCCACAAGCCCCAAGGTAGATAGTAGAGAAGAGAATAGTCCATAAGAAAGCCTAGAACTCAAGAGTATAAATAATTGTGCTAATTATAACCCCTTTATTCACATAAGAAGACAACTTAAATTGGAAAGAAAAACAATCCTTCAAATGAGTACAAGAGTTCCCTTTATACAAAACAGGGTGACCCTTCACCTTCCATGTGACTCCTAGTATCCTAGGTGACTCTTGGCAATGTCTCTCTTCTCTCTCTTTTTCTAGAAAATATGCAATAAAAATTTAATGCTTAAAGTTAAACTCAATGAAAACAAATTTTAAGTGTTTGGTTGTGAAGAGAAATATTTATTTCAAGTGTATGGCTCATTTGAAAAGAATAGAAAGACTTGGGAAAACATATTGCTAAAGATGTTCAAGAATCAATCAAGAGTGAATTTCCCAAATCAAAGCACATTTTCCAATAGCATATCATTGAAGAGGGTGCATAACCATTTTCCTCATACAACATTAAAAATATTTTAGCTAGATAACCTTTATTACTCTTGACTTATTCATTGCATTACACTTGTTAATACCAATGAAATTTATTCTTAAATCACTTTGTAATTAAAAAAAAATTCAAAAAACATGCAAATAAATAGTTTAAGAAATAAAAAAAAACAAGAAAATATTCACAAATACATACCTGGCTTGCCTCCGAGACAATGTTAGGAACTTGTGGATGCTTGGTCAAAAAAATCTCTCCTTTCCTTTTGCTCAATAATTCCTAAAACACAAGGCATGGTGGTCAAAATGGACACAAATTATGCTTACAGACCTTGTTATTGGGCCCGATAGGAATGCATGTGGATTCCTTTTAGGAACACACATGTGATCCCAGGAATGAGCACACGTTATTGTGAATGTGCCTATGTGGTATGCTCAGTGGAGGTTCGAGGTTTTCCAAACCTATCACATCAGGAATGTGTCTGTGTTCTTAGAAATGCACAGACATTCCTACGTGAGCGCATTTTTTCTCACCTCATTGCCACTTTATTTTCCATCAGCTTCATGCACTCACCTTGATACATTGTCCAATGAATCAATCATCACCTTCCTGCAAGCCAAGAGAAACCAAACACCACTACAACTTATCTAACAATATTGGTTGGTGAACATGTCTGCACAATTTTCTCTAGTATGGATCACTCCAACTCCACTAAATCTATAACCACAAACTGAATCATTGCAATCACTATAGGTGATACTCATGCTTCTCAGATACTGAAGCACCCATTCCATGCTCATTACCTAGTTTTTCCATGTGTCCATTGACAACATCAAATGCATATGAAATATTTGAACATGCCATCACAATCATCAACCTTCCTACTGCATTTGCATAAGGCACACAATACATATAATACTTTTATTCCTTACTACCAAGACATAAACTTGAAGAAATATTACAATGGAAATATAAAGGGATATTTACCATTGTCACAAAATTCATACTGAACCTCATCAGTGACAACCACAATTTACCATTTTTCCTGTCTCTATATACTTCTATGCCCAAGATTTGTTTTGTTGCTCCTAGATCCTTCATTAAAAGTCCTAGCCAATTGTGCCTTTAATGTATTAAACTTGTTGATATCAACCATGTTTTTCTTGCAACAATCATATCATCAACATAACACCAATATAATGAATATGCCATAAATACAATGATCATAATCACTTCTTAAGAAAATTTTGGCTTACCATGAAGGAATCACACATCTTTTACTTTTCCTGGTTATCTTAGGACATACAATGATTCCTTGATTTTACAAACAAATATCCCTTTACGATCATGAATAACTTTTCATGGTACATATCTATGCTACCGATGAATTGTGGACAATGGGATCTCACAATTTGCATCCCATAGCTCCATCATAATGACCAATAGATATATAAAACTTTGTTCCTTGAAAAAATCCAGAAAATACAACTAAGTGAGCCTTCACCCCTCACCTCTAGTATAATTTTAATGGAGTATCATAATCCATTTTAAAAGGATTCATTACATGCAATCCATGGGCTCTAAAACCACAGACTACCAAAGGACATGTTCCTGAAACCATGACTCTTGACCTGACTTCTCTCTCCCTTTCCATGACCAAAACCTCCAAAAATTCCCTCAAAGTTAGGGTATCCAAGAATACTACATTCTCTCCCTATCACCTAGGTCTACGTCTAGAATTTACTGATGAAATTTCAAACCTAGGGTACACATGCATAACTAGGCCTGACAATCGTACACCCATTTACATTAAAATAACTCTACCTTGAACTTTGCATTCAAGACTTTCACCATTGCTTCAAATCTAAGTAAGTCCAACAACACAGCACTTCCATGCTTGAATTTCCACCATCACCACTAGATCTAACTTTTCTTCCTTTGGCAACTCATCATAACAATCCACGATCATCTCATTGAGGCATTTCATCAAACACTTCATGTGCATCCTCCAAATTGCAGAACTTGGAATACATAATAAATATACTCATGAGGAAACCTTGATCTAACTCCTTCCATGTCTTCCAACTTCATTGCCCCACCGTTTCTCCTCAACGTCTAGTAGCCTTTCAAACTCATAAGGTTTTCCTTCTCATGGTCAGAGTGCCAAACCCTTAGTTCCCTTGCAATATACTCTCCTTCTCTACAAGTGAATGACAATCTTCCCTCATCTCTCATAGAACTTCACCCAAACTCAACTCTAATACCACTCATTGGAATTCAAGCCTACAAACATAATTCATGAATAGAGACAAAAATAGAGAAATATAAAACATCACACAATAGAGAACGAAATGGGGGGCAATGATATCCTTTATTTCTCAACCAACAATGGAGAAATGAATACAAGTCTCAAGAATATCCTCATGAGATTCTACATTTAAGGAGGAGGTATCTCAAGTGTTTCTAGGTATACATAAATCCAAACGCTTGAGAAACCTCCAAATAAATGTAAAGACAAAGGTATGTGTTGTCACGACTAAACATTTTAAACATTTTTTGAATTGTTTTCAAATTCTTTTAATAGTTAGTAAATTAAAAATTATTATTTAAACTAATGAATGCGAAATAGTTTTAATAAAATGTCCAAAAATAATATCATAAAGATGCTTTATATATCAAAGCCTCACATGGAATTCATATGACAACAATAAAATCTTTGACAGTACAAAGAAGTTCTATCATATTAAAGAAAAGGTATGCCACGGAAAATCCACTTATGTAAACCAATAAATCCAAGTAAAACTTAGTACAGATAATCCTCATTACATGATGTCAAGACCAATAACTAGATAGAGTTTGCATCCATTCCAAATATTACACAATTATGTTTTGTTTGTTGATACTTTTTAGTTTAAGGCGGACTTGCTCCGAGACGAGAAGAATTTGCAGTACACTTAAATACAATAAGATAAAAGCTGAAATCACAAATATTATTATCCATGGCTTTGAGCAATACCTTCATTTAAATTCAGCTAAGCTACCCGATCTTACCTTGAGGCCCATCTTGTGGATCTCTATAAGGATTAAATAAAAAACATAGAGGTGCTAATGATTGCAAATTTCATGCCTCCTAATTTAAAATTGTTTGTTTTTTGTTTAAGTTTTAGGTGAAATTTTTGGTAGAAATTTAGGTATTTTATATAATTTTATATATCAGAGTTTTACAAGTATAGTTCTCTATATTAAGGGATTTTGAAAATCTATAAATTGTCTAAAACCTAGAAAAATCATAATTCTTCTGTATCAAAGGATTTTGAATTTTTTTTTTGAACCTTGAAAAATCCTAATATAATTTAGAACTATACTTTTATGGATTTTTTTCTTTACTTAATATTAGATTTTCCAAACAACTATTTATAAACCATATACTACACTTCCTGTGATGAAAGGCTACAACTACCCATCTTTATATCCTCGTCTTCATAAGGGGACTTTAAATTTCCAACAAAAATAAGTTATCTTGAGCTATCATCCGATCTAGGTCTTTGTGACTCTAAGGAAACTGGCACTGAACATACCATTCCAGAATCCTATGAGTAACCCAATTACTTATCATATTGTTCACCAGCTTCTTGAATTGACAATGTTTATAGCAAGTAAGGAGGACCTTTCTTTCAATGTTTTCTGACTCGTCAGCTTGGGACTGAGGAGAGTGATGAAAATGGTTGAGTGTAAACATCTACGACACCTAGTATTTCAACTTTTCAGCAAGCAAGTCATTCAATATGTAGGAGATGTATTCGGGATGTGTCCCAACCTGGTCATTTTCTTTTTTAGTTGGTTGTGGTGAGTTAGGACGATTGATGTGCCCATACTTTGGTCAAAACCTTCTTAATTTACCAATTCCCAGCTCCTTCAGGCTACAAGACAATTTGTGAATAGAGAAGGATATGCTTTGGGTGCCTATTTGACCCTCATCTTCTACATTTACTGTTACTTGTGGCATCTGGGTGATAATATTAATTTTGGTGTTGTCCATGCTACAATGGGGTTTTCGATGTAAGACATGGGGTTCCAAGCCCAGCTACACACCCTCCCACCACAAACCAAAACAAAGATAACTAGGAACCCTTCCACAATGAATCAAAAACTAAGATAATTGGGAAGGAAGAATTCTCAACATACTTGAAGACATAATGTCTTCATATACGAGGCAATTTGGGGTCACCTTTGGAGTGTGACGCTCCAAGGGGAAACTCAACCCAAGTTTCCTTGCGACACAAGTTAGATGAGGAGGTTTGATAAAGGTCATGGGTGGAAGACGTAGGAACATCACCAAACAAAAAATCAACTAAGTTAGGGGAGGTGTTAGCACCATGATTTTCATATCTAGAGTTAGAAGTTTGTCCATAGTTTTCAAAGTCATGCCCTGGTCTTGGGAAGACCAAGGCATTCCTAAATGAGTCATAGTAAGTGTGTTTTTCATAAAGACATTGATCAAATAAAGGTAATATGCATGTCAATAGAGATTTAAGTAATAGGTTGAGTCAAAAAATGTTGTGTTTATCTCATGATACACCATCAAGGGGTATAAGAGTCCATCATGCCGAACATTTTTAAAGTGTTTTTAAAATCCGCTACTTATCCACTCATGTATGCATACTTGCCACCTTTTATTTGTTTGCACTCCATTCATGACCTGTGCATAAGCCATAGTCTCCCTAGAATGATTCAAATCCCTTTTCTATGCAAATGATCCCCCTCACTATGCAAACACTGTACAATTTTACCTCACTACTCAAACCCTATGTAGTAGAATTTGCTACACAAAGCCCTGTTGTTCTATTTGTGTTGTGCATCCTGTGTTCGCCTTATATGATATGTAAAAAACCTTTTTTATGTAATCTTATCCATTGAATAAGTTTTTCTCTCACATAACACAGATATGTTTCACCTATTCAAGATCAAATCCTAGCCCTACTATTTTGTTGTGCAAGCTTGCCTGTTGGGTTTCAAGACACATTTTCTTTGAATAGTTTGAAATTTACCTTGCAAAGAAGATATCAAAGAGCCATGACATCACATGAAAAGAAGGAATACAAGCGAGAAAATGTGCTAACATATGAACCCCAAGAGATGACTTTGGTAAACTCAGATCCTACATATAGGGTGTCTTTTGAGCAGGATGGGTGTATGAGATTTTGTCAAAGAATCCAGGGGTATAACGTGCAGCTGACCAAGGGGTTCACCTTGAAATTCAATGGTGTCTATACAATCATTGCAAGGGTCACCTTTCCAGTATCAGAAGAGACCATATCACATGCCACAGAGATTCCCATACATGGAGAGAAATGGTTTAAAGGTATGCCTTTGGAGTTTATGTTTTATATTGATTTCCTCAAGCCTCAATATAGAAATCAGAAAATTGGTACCACTATCCCTAGGGAGTATGTTTTGGAACCCTATGAGAAGTTTTTGAGAGTAATCCAAAGGTATTTTACTTGTGAGGGTATGTTTGACAGGGTATATTAGTACCACATAAGGATCCTCATGAATTTCACAGGGAAAATCCCCCTAAACTTACCCTTTTACCTGTATAGAAGCCTAGGAAAAATGGAAGACAAAGTCCAAGCTAGGGATGACTAGCTTAAGAGTAGCTTGTTCCATTTTTTCTTGGTAAAGATGTTAGTGGTTGAGGATCTTAGAAAAATGAACATGGATTGGGACTCTTTCTTAGCATCAAAAAATATCCCCCTGGACCCAAAAGGAGATACCCCTCTGTCTGTTGAAAGAATGGCCTCTAATACCTTAAGTCATGAAAGAAGATATGTTGCAGAAAAAGGAAAGATAAAAGCAAAAGAGGTTGAGGGATCATCACCAAGCCAACTAGTTCTGAAAAAGGGTAGGAGGCTACAGTTCACTGATGATCCAAAGGAGTCATAGACACCCAACAGACCAACCACAAGGGCAACTGCTAGAAGGTTTCCCACACCCACAATGCAAACAAATTTTTTTGAGGTTACAACTCAGGAGATGGATGAAGAACAAGGCAAATCAGCAGAGAAAGACTTAGAGTTTAGGAGAATATAACAACAACTCAGAGAGGCTCAACATGTGATAGCTCAGTTTTACCAAGAAAATAGAGAATTAAAAAGGAAGCTAGTTGAGAAAGTTTTTGAAGAAAAAAACAAGGCAGAAGCCAAGAATGAAAGGTCAAAGGGGAAGGAATTCATGCAATTCACAAAGACCACTTTTTTTCCCAATCCTACAACACCTCTGACAAGATCCTCAACTAGGAAGAATATTGCAGAGATACAGGGCAAGCTAGCTACAAGTGAAAGACCTCCTACTTCGCCCACAAAAGGAGAAAAGAACATAAGATGGCTTAGTAAGAAATTAAGGGAAGCCTAAAATCAGATCATCCATCTCAAGGAAGAAAAGAGGATATTATATGATAGATCCATGAAACATTTTAAGGAATGAAAACTAGCTAGAGAAAATGCCTATGCAACCCTTTCTAATGGCCAATTAAAATTGAAAAGAAATGCAACCCTGTTCATGCAAGTGGGAAATTTGAAGGTACAAAACTTAACACTAAGGAAGGAAACCATGTATCTTAAAAAAAGTATGCAATTGAATGATGAAACCAGAAGAAGACTAGAACTACTTGCAGAAGTATCCAAGATATGATTGAAGAAACTTCACAATTTTGTATTTTTGGGTATTTGACCATCTCAAGTTTTGTTCATGTCATAATATATGTGGAAAACATGCATTTTCATATTGGATAAAGGTTTTACAAGGATGATAACATAAGCATTTCCTAGACATAGAAGTTGTTTGGACTGGTAAACTGTCATACACAACACTTGCATAGCGAGTCCTCTCTACGCAAATGTTGTAGGCACACATGATTAGCAAGAACAATGGGAGATGATTAAAATATGAGTGTTGAAGCAAATATGAGTCCCCATTCACTTGTTTCCACCTGGATCTACACGAATTACAAAAAAATGGAGTCTGTTACGCAAATGTTGTAGGTAGTGTTTGTGTAGCAATAATTCTAGTTTGCTACGCAAAGGTGGCAGAGTTGTCCAACAATGCATAGGATGAATCAAGATGCTTTTTAGATGCACCTGATGACTAATCAACAAAAACATATTCGAAATTTGCTCAAATCTATGATTGTATAAGATATATATATTTTTTTGCATTTAAGATGGTCAAACAAATTTACTATTTTTAGTAAAGTTGTTTAGGAGTTGTTCTCTTTCAATGTAACCAAATCCACCATTGTAGGCAACAATAGTTTGACTCCTAGTAGCCTAGTGTGGCAATAGGATCTTATATATTTGATCACTTTGATGTAAAGAGAGGGAGAGTTGGCAGAAGTATAGGCATAATGATCCTTATTGTTATTTTCTTTGAATCTAAAAGAAATACAAATGCATAAGTCATGAACTTTTTATGAAAAATATTCTAATGGTGGTGACCTGAAGATTGTACTCTTATCTTTGTAATGTAATTCTTGTGTCCTTACTTTCATCTTCACTTTTCTTCTATTTAAATTGGATAATTAAAGGGTCTAGAATTCATCTAATGGTGGTTTAAACTCTGTTTCTCTTCTTAAATAGGTCATAATTCATCTTCCATGGTTCTCTAACTCTGTTATATGTTTGTTTTCCTCTTCCACCTTACACAAATAAACTCAAAACTAAAATTTCATCATCTAATTTAGCCTTTGTTCCTATGGAAATTTCTACCTACCATTCATTGTTTTCTTTCATTTTCAGGGGTCGAGTCCATAGCCCAGGAGATACCATACCTTCTTTCTAGAAAACCTTGAAAAAACTACCTCAATCATCTAAACCTAGCCATCAGTTTAAAAACAATCTATCTATCAGAGATCAAGTCTCAGATAGAGCCCTCTCTAGATTGGCAAGGCTAGCTTTGAGTCTTAAAGTTGGTTTGTAGGTTACATTTGTAGATTGTTTCCTGTAATGTCCCCACTTTGGGACATCATCACAGTGCAGAGGTTTATGATGACCAGAGTAGCCAGATGGGTGTTATAGCAAGTACATGGGTTATTGAGAGGCATTGTGGGGTCCAACTTGCATTTCTCATCATATTCCATCATTATGAGCCATTTCTCACAGGTTGGCTTTGGTTTCGTTGCATTCTGACAATTTCCATGATTTTGACTATTTTGAGCTATAAGTTAATTGAATTCACTGAAGAGGTCATTTTGGGCACATTACTTGGAGGAACCTCTCAGTGTAATAGCTCATTGGAATCGAGAGAATCCACACTAGAGGATGGGATGGTGAGAAGTGACTTTTAGTGGCCAGGGAAGCCACAAGGAGAGATAAGGAGCTTTTCAAAGGTAAAAAGGTTAATTAATTAATTAAAGTGATTTAATTAATTAATTAAATATTAATAAAATGAAAGTCACTTTGGAGGGACAAGGTG
>ML779115.1:213248-235391 GCA_009831015.1 Picea engelmannii | reverse complement strand
AGGAATAGTTCCATTTCAGAGTATCTCATTAAATGGAGGAAGCTACCGTCTGAATATTCCACTTGGGAAGATGAGTCTTTTATACAGAAGAATCCAGAGTTACTCAAGCGTTGCGGACAACACTTGTCTCAAGGGGAGGGGCATGTTAAGCCCTAATATTGGCTCACTACCCCTTAATTGGGGCATATTACATTAGTAATGTTATTTGATTTATGGCAGCTTTATTCCATTAGTTGTAATTATACCTCCTAGTCTCCTATATATACCAAGGAGACATTTTCATTTGGAGTCATATTGTACTTGAACATTTATGTGGGGTAAAAGGAGGTTTCCCCCTCGAAGAGGCTTATTATCTAAAATTATCTCTTTTTCAAGGCATTGAGTACTTATTATGAGGTTTTTCTATGCTATATTGATATTTGGTTCTTAACATTCGGTTTGAGATTTCAGGAGGGGATTCTACTAATCCTGATTTACAATTCGACATATTCAACATAGCATTTGGAGGTCTCCTTCATTAGGGCCGAAATTATAGTGTTTGACAGTTTTAGGAGGGCGTAGCTCCATTGGAGGATTCAACATTTGGAGGAGTTTCCCTTGGTATTTTGGCTTGAGATTTCAAGAGGGGATTATACTCATTTTGATATACCGTTTGACATATTCAGTGTAGCATTTGGAGGTCTCTGACAGTAGGGATGAAATTGTAGGGGTTGATAGTTTCAGCAGGGCGTGGCATCTTCCAACTTGGGGGTTGACACTTCATACGGCCCAAATCTTCTTGTATTGGTATTCATGGTATATTCAGCCTTTGGAGGCTTATTGTAGTCTTATTTGGAGCATTTTGTAGCAGCGTCTATTGTCTATATTCTTAGCCATCTGTTGAGCATTCCAAATAGGCATCTTCATTGTAGCAGGTTCTTCTATTTCATGAATAAAATCATATGTGAGATGTTTTGTCTTGTCTATCATATTGCATATGGTTGAGGTATGTTCCATGATTGTATCTTCTTGTTTATTACTGCAAAAAACATATAAACACATAAGTAAAACCCTAAGGTCGAAATCAAGAGGCCATCCTGCAAGTAAACACATCTAAACAAGTAGATCAACAAAGTGTTTGAAGAAATGTCACAACCAGAAAAGTTTTAAAAGAAACCTAAATTCGTGATGATCCCATCATAATTGGCTTGGGATCATTATAGTGGTATCAGAGCTTAGATTCTTGCCAGCTAGTGGGAATTAGAACATGCATGCAGAGCCATAGAAGGGTCTTCCATAAGAGGAGATGGATATTGTTAACAGGATCGAGGAGTGTGAGAAGGAATATGAAACCATCAATAATTTCAAAGGGCTCATAACATTCCAATGGTTCCTATCCTATAAAAATCCTAGTTGGAACAAAAAGAAGATTGCACGTTGGCTCAAGGAGAGGGAGGAAATCAGAGCAACTTGTTGGGGTAACCCCACACCCATTAGAAACCCCATGCCCATTAGGAGCACGCAGCCATGGTACAGTTGCAAGGTGCCTTGGGATCCATATCATAGGTGTAGGGGTAAGGGTAAGAAGCACACTATTGAGGCACACTATGACAGTGATGATGAGATGAGTGAGTATGGAGCAATAGATGATGATTTGGGACAGTCTAATGATGATAGTGACTCTTGCACAAATACTAGTGATAATGACTCTACCACCGAGGCTAGTGATTATTGCATGCTTGAGGAGGATAGTGACCCTTGTGTAGTGAATAGACAGTTGGAGGAGTAGGATGATAGTACCTGTATGGCAGTAGACATATCACATGTTATTGATGACCTTGCACCTCATTAGAGTAGTGACACTAGTGAGGATTCACACGTGTCATCACCTAGAGTTGATGAGCTACCTATGAGCATCATGACACATTTGTCACCCTTTCAGACAGCCATGATAGCCACGTCACATGAGGAGATTAGTGGCGCGTCAGATGTGATGGATGAGCCTAGTGTGAGGGTTGCACACCATGGACATGTAGATCCACCGATCCAGGAGGAGATACAAGGAGTACAGACATGGGACCTTACACATACAGATCAACCAGAGGAGATTGAGTCATGGTTTTTGGAGATCCAGGTGCATATGATAGTAGCATATGATAGTAGCAGGGTGAGTGCATAGAAGGATATGGCTGCTCATACAAGATACGGTGTGATTCAGAGGGAGATAGTACCTAGTGATGGGGTGTAGTGGAAGAAAGGAGGACCTAGCATCATAGTAGACAGTGGGGATTTCAGGACGTTATCTTATGCAGAGAGTGTATTTGGGGACTCCATAGTCGACACTAGAAGGACTGACAGTAGAAATGAGGGATATGAGGTAGCACCTCAGCATGACCATGATCAAGAGCCACACCACTTAGAAGAACAGTTGAGAGTCAGTGAGGCTATGATCATAGAAGATACCAGGCATAGTGATGACATGCATGCATTGATGGAAGATTACTGTTGGAGAGCGCTAATGGCACATGGTAGTTCAGATGAGGGAATTTCCATGGATGATTTTCATACTCTTAGGGAGAGAGTATCTGTGATGAGGACCGACTACCAGCAGTTGTTGACTAACAAAGATTATCTATTGAGGGTTGGTGAGATGTATCATGAGGATCTGAGGGATTAGGAGTTAGAGATGGACCGATTCACTTAGGATTTGGAGATCACTCAAGGATTCTTGAGAGGCACACAGACAACCCTTCAAGAATCAGAGTCTAGGTCAGATAAGTCTCTTGAGGATTTCATCAGAGATCCACTTCATCTGTCTTAGTCGACACTCAGATGTATCAGTTATTCATGTTGATAGAGGATGTTGGTGATCTAGCAGAGGAGAACCAGTTGATGGAGGACACTTCCATTTGTGTTCCGAGAGCAGTTGACCTCCATGTAGAGGTTGATCCAATAGTATGCCCAGGATCTATGATGCAGCATGAGTCTACAAGAGATGACATGAGTATGTTGGAGCATATAGTGATTAGTGATAGCTTGCAGGTACATGCCGAGATGTATGGTGGGATTCAGAGGGGTGTACTGCCTTGTACAGAGGATACACACTTAGGGGAGCATGCAAAGGTCACTTCTTTGCAACAACATATGGTTATGAGATATCACCCCCACTATTTCAGCAGTTTCCTGGGTGATAGGAGATGGAGATTAGGTTACCAAAAGTTGGAGGAGTTACTTATGGTTGTACCTGATGATTGGGGTTCAGTGAGGGCTACAGGCGAGTAGTTATCAGGGGTATAGGTAGATGTGCTCTTGGTTGAGTCCTTGGGATTGACTGAGGTAGGTGTTATTTTTCAGCCCTACAGTCAGCTACAGATATCTCTGTTACCTTTTCTCAACACTTTTATCATGGACAACAGCATGAGGAGAGATAGATAATGGTATAAGGGATGGGGAGTGCCTAGGCCAAGGCCACTTGACATGAGTATCTTTATGACATCCAGTTGGATAGATATGGATCATCATAGGTAGCCAGTTGAGACTTGGTGTGTGATAGAGAGCATCATGGGCCAGGTGATAGCAGAAGAGCACAGAGGGATTTTGACAGTGATCAGTCTCAGATTGGAGCATTTAGAGGAGAATGGAAGTGATAAACTTCCAATTTTTCCATGGGATCCGGTAGTTTGTTTTGTTAGCAGGATGTTCATGTTGACCCAGGTTGTGCCCGAGAGCCACACACTCCACCTTGGTTTTGTTTGGAGTGGGCATGTAGGTACTTGTCCTATGGGGTGAGACTTGTTCTCCCTCTTTATCCTCATGATAGGGCATGGAGATGTTTGGACAGGTACTTATTCTATAGAGGTGTATTCACTGATACAGTTTTTGGACAACAGGTCCAATGGTCACATGTATTTCAACTTGAGGACCCAGGAGAGGAGGATTTAGGATGTATGCAGGGAGTAGACAATCATGGTCTGAGTAGTGCAAGGCCAGCAAGGTGATCTTTGACAGAGGTTAGCATGGGACCCAGGGATTGCAGGGATAGGCATTTCACTAACTGACAAAGGTGAGTGGACCTTTGCAAGGGGGAGTTGTTCTAACTTTCCATTGAGCTTCAGTGTTGAGAGGAGCGCATCGCTTGCGGGTGTCTCACAGAGGTCTTATAACACCTCATTCTGGCATCAACATTTGTAGTTAAGGGAGGCTGTATGGATCTTGGTAGAGACTTGGAGGATGGATTCATTTTTATATGAGGCCATGTGTCATATGCAGGAAACTTCCGGAGTTGGTATATTTCAGGGTTATACTTCCCAGGGGCTAGTAGTTCATGACTTGATATGGGGCCTAGGGGACAGAATGTATGAGTGTTCATCTTTGGATGGGTTCTATTGTGTATCCCACAGGTGGACATGGGATCCTGGTATTTTATTTGAGGGGATTTAGTTATTTCTTTAGAAAAAGCAATTTTCTAGCAGGGAGGATTGTAATGTCCCCACTTTGGGACATCATCACAGTGCAAAGGTTTATGATGACCAGAGTAGCCAGATGGGTGTTATAGCGAGTACAGGGCTTATTGAGAGGAATTTTGGGGTCCATCTTGCATTGCTCATCATATTCCATCATTATGAGCCATTCCGCATAGGTTGGCTTTGGTTCCGTTGCATTCCGATGATTTCCATGATTTTGATTATTTTGAGCTATAAGTTAATTGAATTCACTGAAGAGGTCATTTTGGGCACATTACTTGGAGGAACCTCTCATTGTAATAGCTCATTGGAATCAGGAGAAGCAACACTAGAGGATGGGATGGTGAGAAGTGACTTTCAGTGGCCATGGAATCCACAAGGAGAGATAAGGAGCTTTTCAGAGGTAAAAAGGTTAATTAATTAATTAAAGTGATTTAATTAATTAATTAATTATTAATAAAATGAAAGTCACTTTGGAGGGACAAGGTGAGCCAAAATGTATAAAGGAAAGGCAAGGGCCTCTACTCATTCATTCATGTATGTTTATCTTTTGGATTTATTGCTTCTAGCTAGAGGGCCCATCTCTTGGGGGTTTTGAGGGTTTTGACTTAACAAACCCTAGAGGATGATTCAGTGGTGAAAGATTCCACCTAGCTTGTCCCAAGATTGGTCTTGGAGATGCAATACTCTCCCACACCATTCTAGTTCCATATCTACTTAGTGCAGGAGGGTTCTACACCAGCCACAGGCACAGGAAGAGAAGGAGGGCACACCATTGGGGGTTTCTAGCAAGGGGGGTGCACCATTTGTTGAAGGAAGGTTTGTTGTAGGAGTTTTAGGTATCCCTTGGAGATTTTAGCACTTGGATTTTACTTGCAGGGCCTTGGCCATGATTTCTAGTGCCTCTTGAGAGAGTTCTATAGTGCATATTATTTCCTAGAGCATTGGGACGAATTGGAGAGAAGAAGGACATTTTGGAGATTCAGATCTATTTAGTTTGGAGGGTTTATACTTCAAATCTAACCCTGAGACTTCACATAGTGACTTACAGTGTCCCAATCTATTTTCCTAGCAAGTTTCAGGGCATTTGGAGGCCTCCTTCATCAGGGCCAAAATTATAGAGTTTGACAGTTTTAGGAGGGTGCAGCTCCATTGGAGGATTAAACATTTGGAGGAGTTTCCCTTGGTATTTCGGTTTGATATTTCAAGAGGGGATTCTACTCATCCCGATCTAAAATTTGGCATTGTCAGCATAGAATTTGGAGGTCTCCTTCATCAGGGCCGAAATTATAGGGTTTGATAGTTTTAGGAGGGCACAACTCCATTGTCGGATTCATCATTTGGAGGAGTTTCCCTTGGTATTTTGTCTTGAGATTTCAGGAGGGGATTCTACTCATCTCGATCTACAATTCAGCATATTCAGTGTATCATTTGGAGGTCTTTGACAGTAGGGCCGAAATTGTAGGGGTTGATAGTTTCAGAAGGGCGTGGCATCTTCCAGCTTGGGGGTTGATACATCATATGGCCCAGATCTTCTTGTATTGGTATTCATGGTATATTCAGCTTTTGGAACCTTATTGTAGTCTTATTTGGGGAATTTTGTAGCAGCTTCTATTTTCTATCTTCTTAGCCATCTGTTGAGCATTCTAGATCGACATCTTCATTGTAGTAGGTTCTTCTATTTCATGAATAAAATCAGATGTTAGATGTTTTGGCTTGTCTATCATATTGCATATGGTTGAGGTATGTTCCATGATTATATATTCTTGTTTATTTCTGCAAAACACATATAAACACATCAGTAAAACCCTAAGGCCAAAATCAAG
The DNA here is from genome assembly GCA_009831015.1 of Picea engelmannii. Classification (NCBI taxonomy): domain Eukaryota; kingdom Viridiplantae; phylum Streptophyta; class Pinopsida; order Pinales; family Pinaceae; genus Picea; species Picea engelmannii. Next base: position 229,123 of record ML779115.1, on the reverse strand, counting down.
AGGCCATCCTGCAAGTAAACACATCTAAACAAGTAGATCAACAAAGTGTTTGACAAAATGACACAACCAGAAAAGTTTTAAAAGACACCCAAAACTGTGATGATCCTGGCATAATTGGCTTGGGATCATTACATTTCCTTAGCCTAACAATTTACTTAGTGTTAACATTTTGGCGCTGTTGTTGGGGACAAAATTGAAAATTTTCCCTAGTAGATAACGACTAAAGCTTCAGATTTGATTCCTGAGGGTAACAAAGAAATCAAACATTTTTTATTGCCTGAATTTTTTTTACCCTGGAGACTTCATTTTATAAGATCAGTAGCAAGAAAGTAACTCTAATAAGAAATCATGTCTCCCAAAAAGATCTACACTAGAAGAAACCCTAATCCAAAACTTATAACATCTGTGTCTGATCCTGAGAAACTCTTACATAAAAGAAAAGAAAGGGTAATTGACTCATTTTCTTTCTTGGACATAAATCTATCATTACCCAAGGACAGATTAAAAAGCATTGACGACCTTGATTTTGACATAAAATTTGAACAAGCTTTGTTTAGATATAAATCAGAATCCAACTTAAATCAAGTTGTGTTTGATGACAAGAAATTCCAATCTTTGATTCCTACCGTCCCCATTAAAATTGCTACAATTCCCACTGTCCCCATTCAGATTGTTCAACCAACCCAAAATCATCCTAGATCCATGGAAGCCATAGTTTATCCTCTTGCCTTGCCTGCCCAATTACATGATTTACCTCAAAATTATGCCCAAAGAATTAAATCATATGTTGTTGAAGAAAATGCTTCAGCCCGAAAACATTTAGATTAGTTTAATGATTATGTTGACCTAGAGGAGGTAGATCACGATGATGTAAAAGTAAGACTATTTGCACAAAGTCTTTCGGGTGAAGTAATAAAATGGTTCAAAGATCTTCCAATATCAATAATTCCTGATTTTGCAGCCTTTGAAACACTCTTCCTTGCAAGATGGGGAGACAAGAAAACCCTCTTCAATTGCTGAATCAATATAATAACATAAAAATATCACCCAGTGAGACAGTACAATATTTTTCAACCAGGTTTATGAGGGTCTATAATTCAATCCCAACTAAAGTTAAACCCCCTCTTGGAGCTACCCAACTTCGTTATGATGATTCTTTGGAAAATGACTTTGCCTTGTTTTTGAGAGAAAGGAGATCTAATACATTAGATGACATGATGCATTATGCTATTGAAGTAGAGGAGAATCTTATGGCATAAACAAAGACCAAATATAATTCTAAAGATGATATGAAACAGCCTCAAGGAGAGGCTCAACCTTCAACTTATCAGTCAGCAGATGCAAAACTTGGCTTAATGATGAAAACTATGGAAAGGTTCATGGAAAAGTTGTCTTTGGATAATAATCCTGCCACCAGAGACCAAACTGATTTTCAACCCAGAAATCAAAATTTTAGAAGAGCACCAAGCCCACAGTTGAGACAAAGAGACTAGAGAAATCAAGGTGATCAACAAATAAACCCCCCCTTCCAAAATAACTATATGAATGAAAATTTTGATGAATCTCTTGAAGACAACATTCGTTGTTGTGATGATACTGAAACAAATGTGTTCTTAACCAAAGAAGAACATGACCAATTTATGGATGAAAATGATAAGTTTATGCAGGAAAATGATGATTTGATGTCAATGGAATCAGATGAGTACAGAAAAGGATACCAAAATGCCATAATGGAGGTTCAAAAACAGTATAAGAAGTAAAACAATGCCTGCAGTTCCCCAGAAAGGGAATCAAAACAAGGACCCTCAAACAAGTGCATCGTCCTCAAATCAACCTAAAAAGGGAATCCCTGTAAAGGATGTGAAGGAGAAAGGAAAACAACAGAAAGAGACCTAAAATAAGGTCCTTGAGATGAAAAGAAATGTAATCATCAAAGAGGTAGAGAAAATTCAGTCTCCTTTTAATTTTGAAAATGAGATGGAAAAGATTAAAATTTATGTACCTTTCAATGAGTTAATCAAGAATGTTGAGCATAGAAGTCAAATCATTCAAATGCTGAAAATGGAAGAAGCTTATGATATTTTGAATGTGCAAGAGATCACCCTGTTATATTGTTTGGTCCACGTGTGGAAGAATGTGGCGAGGATGGTGATGTTCCTCCATTTTATATCAGTCTTAACATTCATGACATGACATTGCACAATGAAATGCTAGATTCAGGAGCATCTCATAATCTAATTCCAAAGGTAATCATGGATGAGATGGGTTTAGATATTACCAAGCCTTACAAGGATCTTTTCTCTTTTGATTSAAGGAAGGTAAAATGTTTGGTTTTAATCAAAGATCTGGTTGAGTCTTTGTCCCAAATTCCATCAAAGAATCTGATCATGGATGTGGTTGTTGCTAACATTCCTCCAAAATTTGGCATGTTGTTGTCAAKTTCATGGGATGCAAAGTTGAAAGGCACCTTATAGATGGATATGTCCCATGCAACTATCCTAGTTTTTGGCCAAGAAAGGAGATTGTACARGGAAGTATTGTTGAAATACATGGTGAGTAGAAAAAGTAAACCCAATAATCATCCCATTTATTCTATTGATATTGAAGTAGGTTCTTCCATTTTTTATAATGACTTGTGCTTTGAAGAATAAAGTCCAAAGGCTCTTAATCTTCCTATGAAAGATGAAGTGGGACATCAGTCAAGAAAAATTTCAAATTAGCGGGGTAGTGAAGAGGATGAATTATGGAATATGAATTTTGATGGAGCTGCTAGCAAAGAGGGAGTTGGAGTAGGTGTTTGGATTATTCCTCGCATAGAAGGTTCAAAACTTTGTTCTTGTAAATTTGCTTTTGACTGCACAAATAACATGGCTGAATATGAGGCATTGATTTTGGGATTGAAGACTTTGAAAGAATTGGGTGCTAAGAGAATAGTTGTACATGGGGATTATGAGCTTGTCATAAATCAGGTAAAGGGAATCTATTAGTCAAAGAATCCTAGGTTAAGGGCATATCAAAATTTAGTTCTTGATCTACTTGAAATTTTTTCATAATATAACCTCTTAGTGATTCCAATAGGAAAACATATAATTGTCAATGCACTAGCCACTTCAGCCTCTGTTTTCAAGATTCTTGTTTTTCCTAACATAAAGTATGAAATTGAATTCAAGGACATGCCAACGGTACCTAACAACATTAAGTATTGGCATATTTTTGAGGATGACAAGTAGGTAGAAAGAATCCTTCAAATGACTGATGAATTTTTCAATTCAAATATTGATGATGAGTACTGTTGTGACCAGGAAGAGGATGCAGATGTGTTCACAAATGATGATTGTTTTCAAAATCAGATTGTTGATAGAGATTAGTGCAGCTCAAAAATAGCATCATTCCCAAAGGTTTGGTTCCATTGGAAAATCATTTTAACAATAATGATGTACCCAAAAACCCTAAAATTACTGCAAATGATGAGGACATAGAAGATTGCAACATTGGGACTCAGGAAGATCTCAAAATCATAAAACTGTCCAAGACACTCAGTCCAAAAATCAACTAAATATATATCAACCTAATGAAGGATTTCCCAGATGTCTTTTCCTGGAACTATGGAGATTTGAAGGTTTATGATAATAAGGTAATTTAGCATGTAATTCCAATAAAGGATGATCACAAACCTTTCAAACATAAATTGAGAAGGATTAATCCTATGTTGCTTCCATTGATTGAGAAAGAGGTAAGAAAGTTGTTTGAAGCCAAAATCATATTGTCTTTAAGATTTTATAAATGGGTGGCTAATCTAGTGCCTTTCAGAAACAAAAGTGGTGAGATCAGGTTGTGTGTAGACTTTCGAAATCTGAATAGGGTGTCTCTCAAAGACAGTTTTCCGCTTCCCAAGATGGATTACATTATGCAAAAAGTGGTTGGATCATATAAAATATCAATGCTTGATGGTTTTTATAGATACAACCAAATCATGGTGCATCATGATGATCAAGAGAAAACAACCTTTACAACACCTTGGGGCACATTCATGTATGAAAAAATGCCTTTTGGGCGTATGAATGCAAGGGAAACCTTCCAAAGGGACATGGACATAGCTTTTGCTGATGAGAAATATAAGTTTATTGTCATTTATTTAGATGATATTACCTTGTTTTCATATTTTGATGATGAACATCTAAAACATTTGAGAAGGGTCTTTCAGAAATGCAGAAATTTTGGCATCTCATTAAATCCCCAAAATTCCAATTTTGGAATGCAAGAGGGAAAATTACTTGGTCATATCATTTCAAAAGAAAGAATAACGATAGATCCAAACAGAGTGGAATCAATTATGAAGATTGGCACACCCAGAAGCAAAAAGAAGGTACAGTCTTTTCTTGGAAGAGTAAATTTTTTGTGAAGGTTTATCCCTAACCTGGATGAAATCATAAAATACATTACTAACATTCTCAGAAAAGGAAGTCAAATAAAGTGGACTCCAAAAGCCAGGAAATATTTTGAGGATATAAAAGTAGCATTGACCAAGGCATCGATATTGGCCATTCCATATTTTACAAAGATTTTATCTTTTTCTCTTTTGCTTTATAACACATTATTGCTGGTGTTTTGTTGCAAAAAGATGAACAAAATTTTGAAAGGCCCATATCCTATTACATTAGAACTCTTAGAGATTCTCCATTGAAGTATGAAATCATGAAGAAACAAAAATATGCATTGGTAAAATCCCTCAAAGAATTCATAATTTATATCTTACATTCTCATGTTGTTTCTTATGTGCCCAACAATTTTGTGAAAGACATTTTAACTCAGCCTGATCCCGAAGGTAGAAGGGGAAAATGGATAGTTGTCTTGTTGGAGTATGAGCTCGATATTAAACCTAGAAAAATAATTAAAGGTCGGGGACTTGCAAAATTGATGACACAATCCAATTATGATGTCTTGGGGATTAATTTCATTGTTGACTTGTCAAAAAATTTAGAAGAAGAGATAGTCCCACATGTATCTCAGAAACTTCTTGAATCTCCGTAATATGTTGATATTATTTATGTGTTAATAAATTTACAAGATCCTCCCAAATTAAGAAAAACAAAGGCTAGATTTTTTAAATTTAAAGCAGCAAAGTTTTGCATTTTTTTATCATTCTCTGTATTGGAAAGACCCAAGGGGGATTTTGCTTAGTTTTTCTTTAGAAGATGAAGTCAAATAGACCATTGAATAATTACATAAAGGTGACTGTGGGGTTCACCATTACTGGAAAACCATTGTGCATAAAATACTGAGAGAAGGGTTTTATTGGCCTAGTATTTTTTCTGATGTGTATAAGGAGGTTTCAAGCTATCATGAATGCCAAATATTTGATGGAAAAAGGAAGTTGCAACACTTGCCTTTAAAAACTATTTCTGTTGAAGCACGATTTAGGCAATGGGGCCTTGATTTTATAGGAGATATCCACCCACCATCTTCATCTCAACATAGGTAGATACTTATAGCCACAGACTACTTCACCAAATGGATTGAAGCAGTTCCAACAAGGAAATCTATTGATGTTGTTATCATTCAATTTCTAGAAAGTAATATTTTGTCTAGATTTGGTTGTTGAGTCAAAATCATTACTAATAATGCAGAATATTCAAGTCCAAGAGAATGGAGAAATTTTGTAGTGATTACAACATAACCCTTGGTCATTCCACAACTTATTACCCACGAGGTAATGGGTTGGCTGATTCATCCAACAAGAGCTTGACAAGAATTATTAAGAAGATTCTACAAGAAAATAAAAAGGCTTGGCACAATAAAATTATCTATGCATTGTGGGATGATAGGATCACCACCAAGAGGTCTATTGACACATCACCTTTTAATTTTGTATATGGCACAGAGGCAGTTTTTCCTACTTCATTAGGACTTCCAGTGATGAAATTGCTGCAAGAACGAGAAGTTGAACCAAATGATTCTCAAAGAATGATAAATCAATTGATCCATGTGCATCAAATGAGATAACAAGTATTCAACAACTCACAATTTCATCAAGACAAAATGAAAAGAGCCTTTGAAAGACATGAAGGATGATGATATGGTGTTGAAGTGGGATGCAAGAAATGAAGATAAAGGGAAGCATGGAAAGTTTGACCACCTCTGGATGGGACCATTCATGATTTTTGCATACCATGGGAGAAATGCTTACTATAGGAGCTCAATGGAAATCTCATTGGTGGAGGACTTGTGAATGGCAAGTTTCTCAAACACTACCTTTCTTGAAAATATTTCAGTTTTTCCATTTCATTATAAATAACCATTTTATTTTTCAGATAAAGCAGTTGAAGTCCATAATCAATAGAAAATTGAAGCCCGAAGTGAAGGCCCTAAGTGTATACTGAGTTTAGTTGATTTGTGTCAAGTCTTGTCAGATAGTTGGTTTATCAGTTTAGATTCTTTTTGAGTCAAATAAAGCCCAATGGCTAGACACATGGTCTAATGTTCTTTTCTACCTCATAGGGAGGATAACATCCCCATTGGATCTAGTTGTGATCCAGGTGGATATTGGTGGCCACCCACCTTTTCCAACTAGCTCAAAACAGTTTTCTGGCAATTTTGGAAATTTACTGTTTTTGGCAGTTTTTTGGGTCTTGAACTTCCGGAGCCGGTTTGAGGCCCTAAACGATGTTTTTTGGGCATCAAACTCTAGAGAATATTAGTTCATTCTAAACCAAGATATTTGTTACCATTAGTTTTATTCCTCGGATAGACCTTTCCAATGATTTATCATATGCATCAAATGGATATCGTATGTAAAAGTTATGAACCTGGGAAGTTGATGTACTGACTTACCCAAACGGGGCCCACATGACTTTTGGCGCTTCATCTCCTAGGGTTAGGTTTTTGGATGTCTAGGGTTTTTTACATTCCTATTTATTGTAAAAAGGGATTTGGAGCCTCATTATAAAATCATCTTCTTGCGAATGCGAGTAGCCGTCACATCTCTTCTCAGAGATAAGTTTCCACCATTCTAGTGAGTCTTTCACTCTCTATTTTTATAGTCTCTGTACATTTCTCTCATTAATAGAAATCATTTATTACTGTATATCTGTGTTTATAGTTGCATATCTAGTACATTTTTGTTATATTATTGGATATCCACGATATCTCTGTGCATTTCTTTATTATATCTCCTTTCTCATTTCGTGCCGAAAATACTTCGGATCAGTGGTATCAGAGCAGGCTACTCTTTATCATTTTTTAGTGCATGTCCCCAACGAGGTCCGAGTATAGCAAGTTGGGTATCGATATTGTCTCTCTTGAGGAAAATCTCTCTTGCACACCCAAGAAACCCTCAATGGCGGAAGAAAATAAAAATGACAGAGCAGACGATTCTATCAATCTGTTGCTGGAGAAAGATCTCACATTACAGAGGGACAAAATGATGGATAATTTTTCTCACATCCTGAAACACCTACCGATAGCATCAGGGGCATCTTCATCAAGAGGCCACTTTGGAGTCACCTTTCCTTTTAAGGTACAAGTCAATTTTGATATTCCTATATTTGAAGGTCAGATAAATGAAGATGCCCTAGAAAAATGGTTAAATATGTTAGAAGGTTGTTTCTTTGTCCACAATTTTTCTGACAAAGAAAAGATCATATTTGAACTCCTTAAGTCTCTCCCCCATGTCAAACATTGGTGGGAAAATTACTGGGAGAAAATTTCCACAGAGGAGTCTGGAATATATGGGGTCGAGCCCACTTGGGATTTTTTTGTGGATGAGGTAAAGGAACAATATTACCCTATTGGAAACTATGAGGACCAATACATGAGATGGACCACACTGCAGCAAGAGAGGGGCCAAGTAGTTCCAGAGTTCACCAATACCTTCCATACCTTGCACACCAAGATAGGTATCAAAGACTCTGAACAACATTTGGTTCTGAAAAACCATGGGGCTCTACACAGATACATCCAAACTAAAATGGATTTTCTGGACATCTCATCACTCGATTCTGCTTATCAATATGTTGTTAAAATCGAGTAGAAATTTAAACACCAGAATAAACGGGAGTTCGGGTCTACAAATCTGCAACATCCAAAGTATGACAAAGATGGCCCTAACAAACGGTCTCCTGAAAACCAGTCTAAGCCACAAGAAAAGAAGGGTCATGAGAAGCACCCTGTGGCTTAGAAAATGATGTGATTTCCACAAAATCCCCTGGCACAACACCGTTGAATGTCACTCAAAAAAATCATTGGTGGTCGAGATAAAATTCAAGGAGATGAACCCTGATTCAGAATCTGATTTTGAAAATACTGGTAAAATATAGATCATCAACACATACCCCACTATTATTGTCGCGACTGCAACATTTCAACCAGAAGAACCAACAAATCTTGAAGAGGGGGAGCACCTTTTTCATTCACAGATGTGGGTGAAGGGGACCCCGCTGCATTTTATAGTTTATAGCAGAAGCCAACAAAACCTCATCTCAACAAAGATCGTAAAATAGTTGGGACTATCGACTACACCACACCCACAACCATACAACATCGGGTGGCTTCGCTAGGGATGAGATCTTCGTGTCAGCCAATAGTGTCGATTGTGATACGACATCCAACCCTTCAAGGATGAGGTATTATGTGATGTTTCCCCACTAGATGTCTGTGATTTTCTCTTGGGCTAGCCATATATGTGGACATGCCATGTTGTTTATGAGTCTCGACCCCACAATGTCCTTGTTTCTCTGGGGGGTCATCTCTACAGAATACCAGAGGTAGTTCTGACTATTGTTCCACCTAAACAGTGTCGCAAGGTAGTATCTCATACGGCAAAATTCAACTTCTTCACAATCTGTTCAAAAGGTGAACAAAAGGATACTACAACCACTACAACCTTGGCCAAAGCACCTTCTATCGAGCAGAAGCAAGTCGACAAGATTGCAGCAAAGTGTAAAGATTCCTTCTCCATACATGCATCTCATGTAGCTAGACTGGTTAAAAATGTCCAACCCTTCCAACCACATGTTCGTGACAACCTTCAACAAGCTAATCAACAAAACTTATCCAACAAGGCAAGAAGCTCATCAAGATGCAGATTCAGTAAACACTTTTCCCTCTCCCCCAGGTGTTGACGATTAAAATCGCAACGAATTTTTTCCCACAAAGTGTTGCTAAAGCCTATTATTATAAATGATAAATAATACTAGTAGGTGGGACTCCCTTGTAGATTGGATATCCAGTCTGGTGCTTATTTGATGTTGTGCTACAATTCGACACTACTTACATGGTGATATAATCTTGGTTTATTGGCAATTGAGAAGGCATGCTCTGTGTTTTGTGCTGCTCTAGGCTCAAGTTTTATTTTACAATGGCCTATGTTATCCTTGTTATCACTGTTATCTATTATTGGGATCTATTACTAAGAGACCTACACAATAAAAATGTTAGCAATAACATACACAAGCAATTGGAAAAAGGGAAAAGAAAATATAAAAGCAAAGGGAAGAAACTAAAACCATGCTATATACTATACTACATGCATCGATTTTTAATGAGTTGTTGTTATCCTAGCTATTAAGTTAATAGCTATGTTATTGTTTTTGAGTTATATAGTTGATATGCATGGTGATTATGTTATGGAATAAGTTGATGTGGATCACGCTATTGGTGATGGTTTGATACATGGTTTACTTAATTGGATTATATAGTTGATATGTAATATGGTCAAGTTGGAAATGGAAGGTATGATGTGAGTGGCGCGTTTGACAAGTAATAGAAGCCATTTCCAATGCATGGTTTAAATGAATGGTTGATGGATTAATGGATGGATTGTACTAATGAATTAATTGACTATGGGTGGAAGAGACGTGAATTTACTACACGTCACCCTTATTCCTTCCATTGTGTGCCACCCTATTCAGGCTATTGTTAAACCTTGTTGATGTGTTTAGGCTCTGACTTTCAAGCAGAGGGGAACCGCTCGGTCAACTTGCATTTTAAGGTGTGTTGATTACATGTATGTCTTTTTTTGGCCATTCATGAATCTTCTCTGGTTATGAAATGGATATTGGCTTAGGTGTATTGGTTTGTGATTTCTTTAAGTATTGCAACTGTGTAACATTGTGATTTTGGAATGAAGCGTTGATGGTTTTCTCTGCACTAATGTTTGGAGTCATAGCGTTATTGGTCATCCTGAGTGTTAGTAGCCATAAGGACTCTCTGTTATCCTTGTTGGTTTAGTTGGAGTGTTTTTGTTTGGTCCTGGGTGGATGGATGTCTTCATGCATTCGTATCACCTTACCCAGTCTTTGGCTTTTATGGGGTTTTAATGGTTGGAAGCACTCTGTGTCACTGCATTTTGTTCACTTGGGCATTGGGTTGTTGTCACTATAAATGGTCATGCAATGGGTTATATTGCTCTTTCTTGACCTTGTTTTCACCTTAGCGTTATAGTTGGTTGAATGGAGAGCCACGAGGGTTATACCCTGCGTGTATTAAATATCATTACCAAGCTGAATTAGATCTTTTCTTTTCTATTCATAGCCCCTCCTGTCATGGGATTTGTTACCTTGTCCACGAATAAATTGTTGTTCTCTCTGTGTATGCACCACTGGTCTCAGAGGTTTTCACAATTGAAAGGAGTTGGCTCTAGCTTTCCCTGTGTTGGCCACAAAGAAAACCCTTAACTCTATAGGTCTGAGGGTTGATAGAGAATATCGACCTGGCTTGTTGGGTTTACTATTGGTTATTGTTGATGGGTATGTATTTTCAACATAATTGATTACAGACTCACCAAGTTGATCATGTGACAATCGTGTCAGTTTTGGTATCTAGTCATTTCCTATGTTATTACAATGGATACACCCTGCATGGTTAATTGGACAGATCAAATACACAGTCACTCTCTTGTTGTTTTGATAACCTGTTATTGTTTTTAATTGAGTAAGTCACAATGTCGCTTCATGCCAATGTGTGGGTATGCGTGGTTTCCACAACATGTTAGGTAGGGTTGTTGATTATTATGACAGTCCAAGTAATAATCTCAACATTGAATTGGTCGATTGAATATTGGGGTTGATACGCAATCATTGTCTTTTGCATTAAAGATTATTGGGATGTTAAACTTGGCATTGGTTACAATGGTTTAATGATGTCACGCGTAATGCATTTACATGTGTGGTGTTCCTACACCACGAATAAATGGTCACTATAACTATGAGCTTTTTGGAAAAATGGTTATTTCAACCAAGATGACTATGGCAATTCCATCCATTGTATGCATTATGGTTATTTGATTGCGTCATCAAGGATGAGCCTGAGTTTTACACAACATGGTTTTGATTGCAGTTTGATTAATTTGAGCAATATTGTATTATATTGATAGCTAGGCACGATGGGTTGAGTTAATTATACTGTGAATGTGTGTTTAGAATTGTCAAATGGAATGTTTCATCATGGTGTTTGAGGTATGGCTACCCACTGTATATGATATGGATATTTTTGTGTTGTGCACTCAGAGATAGTCATAGAATTTTAAGCATGACTTTGTTGCAATTCGATTATTTATATTATGAAGTTAGGCATGTTGTTGCTACCTCGTTGTGTTGGATGGATAGCCCAAATTTTCAATTATTTAGAGTCATGTTGGATTGGGCTTATACAGTCACAGAATTACACTTGCATTGATTTAATTATTTTGTGTTTCCTACAACATAGCATGAGTTGGAATGGTGGTTGTTGTCTATGTATTTGAATGACAAGTTAGAATTTTTGCAATTTAAATTTGGATTATTGGGTTGGTTGTCTACTATGTATGTTTAACTAATGTCATGCATTTTAAATGACAGGACCGATTGCAGTGACAATATAACTTCATTGCAATTTTGAAACACAACTTTTGAGTGTATTTGATGATTGAAGTAATGTGTGGGCAATGGTTGATTTTGATGATTAACAGAGTGGAAATGGTACTATTATACATTTGAGAATTGTTATAAGATGTAAATTGGATAAATAAGAGGAACATAACTCCCTTACAAATTGTTGTGGAATGCATATTGTCTTGTTGATGGCACTGTGTTAGATATTTGACTATGAACATTGAACTATTTAATACACAGTAATTGTTATTGGGTCACAATGATCATTTGGTTGGTGTATCTCCTTTTAACAAAATGATTATATGGATTTCTTGATTAATTTTATGAACAATACCCGCTCTCATACCCCACCATTATTTCTCTTTTTTCTAATTACAACCCCATTGCCTTCCCACATTCATTTTTCACTCCCTGTTCTAAAATTGATTACAGTCAAGAAAAATTATGTGTTGAATCAGTTGGCAATAGCAGTGTCTTGGTTGAATTACAGTGATGTTTTCTTTGCTTTGTAGTTGGTTGTTGTTGTCCTTGAGTAGTAACCACATTTTCCCTCCTCATCGTACCATGTTTCGATCACTACAAACCCCTCACATATCATAGGACCCTTTATTCACTCCCTGCTCATTGATTAACAATTAAACAATTTGTATGGATTGGATTGCATGAGTCTGATACATTGGTGAGCCAAAATCTATTTCATTTATTAAGAGTTGTCATGTATGGTTATTTAAAAATACTATTGCTAATCAATCATGCATGCAGGAATGTGGATTTTTAGTCGAGGCAGCCATGGCCGAGGAAACTGAGGGAGAGGTAACTAGAACAAAGGCCCAAGAAGGCCAAGGTTCTCCATACATTTTGATGTTGACTCACAAGAGCTTGGCCAGTTGTTTCAGGCTGGATTTTTCAATTGGATTGGGCAAGGAGTGGTCCAACCCAGGCCTAAAAGGCCTCCTTTCCATGTCCCACAAGCCCCTGGTATCCCTGTGCCTCCTCACGTCTCATTGCAACCTGAGGTTCCTTGAAATGAAGGATGGCAAGAGATTGTCCACACGACAGTCTCCCAACATCATGGCTGGCCTAATTTATCCCTACCTTCTCCTCCGCCCATTAAGCCCATTGTCCAAGCTACCCCCCACTCACTAATGCAGTCCTCTCATGCTAGCAAAATGTTGAAAACTGAGGCCCACCATGCCCTTGACAAAGGAAAATCCATTGTTGCCCCTTCCTCACCCTCCAATGGCTCTGACAAATCTATGTCTTCCCAAATGCATTTGAGGGATGATTGTTCCCACGTGATCAACGAGATTAGGCCTAAAGGCTCAATGTAGCTAAAGGCAAATTTAGGAAAATCAAAGGGTGAAAGAAACAATCAAGGAAATATTGCATCTCATAGTGGGAAATATGGATTTTGAGTTTTTATTTTATCTATTGTTGATGCCAACTGACTTCAGGAATTTTTGGACAACATGTTTTATTTTTGGATATATGAGTAATATTTTTTTTTCGAAAATAATTTCAAATATCATGAGTTAAATTGTCAAATGTGAATATGATGATGGGAGCCACAAGGAAGTGTGTTTTGCTTAACTAACTAGTTATGTTATGATTGTTATGAGCTAAAGAGAGTCACAAGGGGTCCCATCTACTAGTTATTATTTATTTATAACCCTTATTATGATTATTACTTTTCCCCCTTAACTAAAAAGTTGGTTGAATCTTTAGTTAACTTAACTAATGAGGTGGTTCAACTACCTCAACCAATTCTGATTTGCTTAAAGGCAAAAGGAAAGGGAGGAACAAGGATAGAAGAAGAAGCATACTAAGGTTTGCTCTTTGAGTTTATGTTGATATAGTTCAGTTTTCATTCATTCATTTATTCATCACAAGCCTAATTATATTTTATGATAGCAGGGTCTTATTGTAGACAACAATATTCAGAGTTGAATTACATCATTCAAACGCTTGTTTTTCAGAGGTGTTGATCTATCTTTGATAGTCTGTGTAGACTTGTCTATTTGTGAATTAGTTTTCATGACTAACAAAGGCTATTGTGTAGAGTCGAGTGGGAAACAATCTGTGGCAAGATGATCTAGCTTTTAGAGTTCAGTTTTGGTTTGCTGTCAGAGGTCCTTTTGTATGTTCCATTGAGGATGTCTAAGTTTGACTTTGGTCCAAAATTTTTGTATGAGATTTTGTAAATAAAATGAGTCTTTGGTGAATTGGAATGAAATAAATGATTTCTTTATGTCTCATCTATCGTGATTATCATCTTGGTGTCTTTACTTCTATCTTTACATTTATTTCACTATTATGTTCAGAAAATTACATAAAAAGTGAATTTCCAACAAGTTTTTTTTATTGATAAAAGACTAGCCTAAGCACTGGTGATTAATACTTGTGAGATAGGATGTTAATTTTGTTGGCCATAAACATAGGGTGAGATTCCTGTCTATTTTTCTTTAGCCAAGAAAAATTTGAAAATGCTTGAGTGAGATCATTCATATCTTTTCCTCAACACCGAGCACTCAACGCAATGGAGACCATTGCTTCCTAAGGAGGGAGGATTGATCCAGGTGGATATCGGTGGCCACCTACCTTTTCCAATTGGCTCAAGATAGTTTTTTGGCAATTTTGGAAATTTACTATTTTTGGCAGTTTTTTGGGTCTTGAACTTCCAAATCCATTTGAGGCCCTAAACGACATTTTTTGGGCATCAAAATCCAAAAAATATTAGTCCATTCCAACAAATATTAGTCTGTTCTAGACCATGATATTCGTTGTCAGCAATTGTATTCCTTGGATAGACCTTTCCAATGATGTATCATATGCATCAAAAAAAGATCGTATGCAAAAGTTACAACCCCAGGAAGTTGATGTACTGACTTACCCATACGAGGCCCACATGACTTTTGGCGCTTCATCTCCTAGGATTAGGTTTTTGGATGTCTAGGGTTTTTTATATTCATGCTTATTGTAAAAAGGCCTTTGGATCCTCATTGTAAAATCATCTTCTTGTGAATGCGAGTAGCCATCACATCTCTTCTCAGAGATAAGCTACCACCATTCTAGCGAGTCTTCCACTCTGTATTTTTACAGTCTTTGTACATTTCTCTCATTAATAGAAATTAGGTATTAATGTATCTATGTGTTTATGGTTGCATCTCTGATACGTTTCTGTTATATTATTGGATATCCACGATATCTCTGTGCATTTCTTTATTATATCTCTGCTCTCATTTTATGTCGAAAATACTCTAGATCAAGCTGTTAGCACCATGATTTTCATAGCTAGAGTTAGAGGTTTGTCAAAAGTTTTCAGAGTCATGCTCTAGTCTTGGGAAGACCAAGGCATTCCTAAATGATTCATAGCAAGGTTTTTTTTCATAAATTCATTGATCAAATAAAGGTAATATGCATGTCAATAGAGAGTTAAGTCATAGGTTGAGTCAAAAAGTGTTGTGTCTATCTCATGATACACCATCAAGGGATATAAGAGTCCATCATGTTGAATATTTGTAAAGGTCCTTGTGTCCCTAAATTTTAAATCATGTAACAAAATAGGGAATTATGTGTCAAAAGTTGAGTCATAGGTCGGGGATGAATGTCATGTCAAAAGAGGTATCATGATTCATCATCACATATGATGAGGTCAGAAAATGGATAATGATTACACTCCATGTCATTTGTACTATTGGAAAGTTTCAAACAAGTGCGCTCTCCTCAAATTCACTACGCAAGTTACTTAAATCATCTTGAGAGGTCTTGTCATGTTTGGACAAGTACTTTCTTTTTAAAATATGCTCCTTATCCACTCATGTATGCATACTTGCCACCTTTTGTTTGTTTTCACTCCATTCATGGCCTGTGCATAACCCATAGTCTCCTGAGCAAGCTTCAAATCCCTCTTCTACACAAACGATCCCCCTCGCTATGCAAACGATGTGTATTTTTCCCTCGCTACACAAACCTTGTGTAGTATCTGTTAATGTTTATACCATTCTTATA
>ML779115.1:128353-138353 GCA_009831015.1 Picea engelmannii | reverse complement strand
TATATCACCCTAATTTCATTTTCAAATGAAATAATATTTCTAACTGGAACCAAGATTGAAGACTTTTTTCCCAGATGGGGTGCCACATAGCACAGTGAGGCCACATAGCCTACCCTGGACCCAAGACATTAATATGGCAGGTCGACTCCCTTTCCCTCACCATTAAATGGAAGGAAGTCATTACTGCTCATCAAGCAGAGGAGGAAAATTCTCTCGCACAAGAAAAATGGTGTTCGTGAGGTGTAATGGATGGGGGAAGCTCAATACATCGGTCATGTCAAGCCTCAACATTATCCTCCTGTACAATAGATGATTGAGCCGTTTTACCTCTATGTTCCACTAGCCCAGATGCTCTGAGAACTGGTGCAACAACTAGTTGGCTCCCATCACTCTTACCTTTCTCATTTTCACCCTCCCTTGCCCCACCATGCCAAGGGAAAGAGGCAAGTCATGCCGTGACCTCGCCTGGTAGAGTTTTGTTGCTAGACAGTGGAGGGTGAAATGACTGGAGTGAGCCTTGTCAGTAGCCAGAACTCAGAGAAGGGAGAAGCCCATAATTTCGTCGATGGCATACGTGGAGGAGGATATTCCAGAGGAACCTATCTAGTTCCCTCTAGAATTCCTCCTCTTTACTATACAATAAAATTGGCAACCCCCCAGCCAATTCCCAACAAGACAAGTGATTCAGCCACAATCCAACAAGCGCAGGAGGCCAGGGAAGAGACTACATGCATAATTGAGGAGGAATTCCCAAAGGAATTCCTCCACCTCGACCCCAAGGACCCCATTCAAATCAAAGACTCAAGTGAGGTGGAGGTAGCAATGGAGCTTGGGGCAACGAAGAAGCTTGGGGAAGCAGAGGATATGGAAGTGGATTAGTAGGACTTAGGCAAGGTGGCGACATTATTTTGTTTGGAGGTGGAGGGCGGCCCAGTCTTGGCGCCACCACCACTCTTGACACTCCTATATTTCAGCCAGGAACCACCACCCTTCTTCCATCTAGAGCATTCAACGCTCGTTTTTGAGCTCAAAATCCATATGGCTAATCAAATTCACCGAGACACCCTCATGCATGAGAGAATTGACATGTTGTAGGGGGCCTACTCGAATGCACCAACAACCTAGAGGTGTCTGACTTGCTCTAGGCCATTTGTTCTCTAGCCCAGGAACGACCCCCTCAGTAGTGACCCGAGTGACACAACCTTAGGTGCAAATGGGTAATTTACTTGCTTTGGCTATCATGAGCATTCTCATCTCGGCTCCTTGCACTACTAAAAAGAAATTTTATTGTTATGTCTTTAAGTTTTAGTTTATCTCTTCTGTCTGTCTTGGTTGCCTAGCATAGTGGTGCACAGAATCAAATTTGCCACCTTCCTTGGTTTCTGTTTGGCAGGGCAGATGGCGGATTTCCATTTTTGACAATGACATCATAGTCTGCGACCTGTTCCGGTTTCTGATAATTTGGAGGAACAACTAGCAGACTACATTCATGTGGATTTTTTGTATTGTAAAAGTTTTATAATATGATTTTTCTCTTTTTATTCACAAAAAAAAATATTGAAGACTTTTTATAAAATGGAGGGTAAAAGTGTCTTTCTGTTAAATGCACGCCCAAGACTCATATGACCTCCAACTTGAGTGATTAAAATTATGTAGTTTGTATTTTATCATTTTACATATTATAATACATTTATTTATTCGTTTTCAAACCAAAAACCCTCTTCTATGCATAGAGGCTAAAAAATTCTTTGTAAATGCAAAAAAATGCATAAAGGGGAAAATGCATAACAAAGTGTGAAAACAGGGCATGATGAAAAATGCACACCCTACCAAGAAAAATACATGCATGGTGTTGGTAATTTACATGTTACAAGTTAGAGGACCATGGATATGTTGTAAACTATAAATACTGTATACTAGGGTGATATCTCAAGTTTTCCCCCTTTTCCTAATTTCAACAATATTGGATTTTGACCCAGTGTGAAAGGTTGGACAATGCATTCCAACCATTTAAAAAAAATGTTTACAAATGTTGGAAGGATGTTCCCCAACTGTTTGACGAAATGGAAACCATAATTTTTTTTCTATTTCTTTTAATTCCTGTCACATGGGGTCATAGATCATCTTCCTCTCTATTATGTGTATTATGTTTTTTGTCCTATAGAAATGCATTTACATGTGTGAAATTGGTAGAATATATTTGTATATTGTACTTATACTACTTCATTGAATTTTATTGTAATAGTTAATCACAATTCCATATAACATTACTCCAAAGGAAAATCATAGGATGCTTCAAAGGTTATTTGTGGCATTGGAAGCAAAGGGTGATAGGAAATGTTATTTGCAATCAATGCAAGGGCTTCAATAGAAGAAGACTTTTAATAACAACAACTGGAAGGCATTCTATACAATTTGGACACATTAAAGGGGAGTATGAATATCGTCCCTTAGTAAGTTAGTACTCATTATATGTTTTTGTATTGAGTGTATTCATAGAACTTAATATCCTTTCAATATTTATTACATACACTAAAATTATATGATTGTTTGTAATTATAAATAAAGGGCATCCTAAGTGTGATCTTGGGAATGTGCTAAGTAGTAGTAGAATTCTTGTTGTACACATTAAGGAAGATGGAGTGAATATTGGAGATCAAGTATTCCTATGGAACAATATGACATTGATAACAATACAATTGAGAATGATGGTATAAATAGATTGATCTAGGACACCTTTTCTCCAATGGATGACATTTTTTATGATATTCATGATGTACCTCTAATTGAGAAGTCACAATAACCATTTTATGAAGGCTCGATGAAAGATCTTCTCTCTTCTATATTGTTGTTTGTGAACTTGAAGATATTGAATGATTTGTCAAACACTTGTCTCACCTAGATCTCAAGGTATGTAATATAATTTGTTACATATACATACACGGTCTAGTTTTATTTTGTTTTTCTATTCTTAGTGTTATTAATCAATGTGTAAATTAAGGATGTAATATTTAATATTAATATTCTTTACATTAACTAGTTATACTTTTCGTGGTATATTCTTAGGTGAATTTATCCTACCATCATTAAATACTTTACCTCGCACATATCGATAATGATATGCCATTATGAAATATATTGGAATGGAGTATCAAGCTATTGATGCATGTCATAATGATCATATTATGTATTATGGACAATATGCATCGGAAATGAAATTCCTGCAATGTCAAATTAGTAGTTATCGAACCAATAAAGTAACACAACATGTGCCTCACAAGGTTCTTCATCATATTCCCATAATTCCACGTTTGCAGTGATTGCTCAAGTGCCAAATTAGCATAGAACAATTTATGGATTACCATGCACATAACATAAGTGAATACTTTAATAGTATATAATTTTTTGAAAATATCATGCATGTTTTTTAAATAATTCCTTGGTATATAATTGATACTAACATTAATCCATATGTTGTAGGCCTTCAAACAAAGGGTAAATTTTCATGTCTAGTATGTGTTCCTAGGATGAAATATTGTCATTCAAGAAGTTTAGGAAAGGAGTTGTTTGATGAGTATAAGCACTTCCTCCCTAAGAACCATAGGTATCAAACTACAAAAAAACATATTTTCAATTTGAAAGAAGAGACTGGAATAAAACTGCAAAGAATGACACCTCACCTATGGAAGTTGGAATATAATAGAAATCATCAAGGTAAGAAATTAGTCTATGAATCATATATATTAATTTTTTAAAATTCTAATTTGTATTGAATTATGTTTACTGTATCTAACAATTATTGTTGTAATCTAATTTATTTTTCATAAATGTCATTAAGGCATTAATGAGATTCCACAATGAATGAAAAGATACCCCATGCAATTCAGTAGGTTTCCCTACTAGGAGCACCTACAAATAGCTCATTTTTTTGATACAATGCATATTAGACATAATGTAACATAAACATTATGGAGAAACTTAAATGGAAGGAGTGACAAGGAAAAAATTGGCAAAATTTGTAGTGACATTCAGGAAGTCAATCATGCAATGAAAAATGTGATTAATTCAAATAGCGATGGGCATCAAGATAGTTTTACATGGTTATTTACAGAGAAATAAATAAATATTATAAAATAGGTCATTAGGAAAATAAAATTTCCCATGGGATTTGCTTCAAACATAAATAATATATGAACGAGGAAAGGTGAATTTGGTGGGGTAAAAACTCATTACTGGCATACCTTCATTAATGTAATTATTTTTTTATATTTCTATATTTTTATACATATTTTTGGTATTTTTTTGTTTACTTTTTTGTTACAGTATGTTTTACCTCTATCTCTTCCAAACAACTTTGAAAACAACATAAAACAAGTCATATATGATCTTGGAAAATACCTGGGGTAAGTAACAATTTCTATGAAAAATATTCATTGCAGAACTTGTTCACATGTGTTTTAGTTGCAATGTATATACTTAAACCTATGATTTGCTTGCATCATGTGTAGGTGGTTTTCATCTAAACAAGTACATAAAGAAGATATAAAGTATTGGAGGAGATAATTTCCTCACCTAATGTGTAAAATATAAAAGTACCTACGTATGACAGTTTTCAATGCACAAGAACACTACCTCATACACCAAGTTGAGGAGATTGAAATGTGTGGACCCATACACAGAAGGTTGATGTGGATGGTGGAGAAGAATTTGAAATCATTGAAGTCCTTTGTTAGACAAAGAGCACATCTTGAGGGTTCTATGGTGGAGGGATATATGGTATATCAATCCTTTGTGTATATTAGTCAATATCTTCCTAAATTAGCAACATATATGAATGTGGCTCTCATTTGGGATGTCAACTCTATCAAAATGTTTGAAGGGGAGGTATTGTTGGGGAAAGATAGAATGAGTAAAGTGAAAGGTAATTAGGTCATAGAGATCCACAATACTTTTTTTATTCATTTTTATCTATATTGTACCTATTTAATTTTTATTCTTCCATCAATTATTAAGCTTTTCCATGGTACCTAATTATTGATGAATTCTTATTTTTTCATATAGCTGGTCGAGAGTGGGATGCACTACATTTATACATTACAAACAATCTTGATTAGATGAAGGTATGGACAAAATGATGTATACAATGTTATCGTAGGTTATCATGGGAAGGGGTGGCTACATTGGTTAAAGAGGATCATTCTAATCAAGATGCCAATCTTACAAGGAGGGAAATTGATTTAGCATATGGTTTAAATGATAAACAAACAAGCATAGCCACCCACATTTTTTACTTATTTTCCATTATATTAATGTATGTGGTATTTTATTTTCTTAAAATATTTACTAATTCTAAATATGTTAATTAATTAACAATGCATTTTTTATTTGTTGGGTATAATGAAGTTGAAACACCACAAGGCTATGTGGTGCAATCGTTGTAAATTTCACATTAAAAGGTTAGATGACAAGAAAAAAAACCTTTGATTGTGGCATAACTGCAGTATTTCATGTCACTAATGTTTCCTCTAGAAGTGACAAACATCCATAGGTATCTGAAAATAGATACTATGGGTATTTAAATGATATAATTGAATGTGACATTCAATCCTTTAAATTAGTCATGTTCTAGGTCAAATGGTACATGTTACGAATGAATGAATGTGATCCTGAAAGAGCTTTTATTGAGAGTGATAATGGATTTACCATGGTTAATGCAAGGACACTTGAGTCAAGTATTGAGCTTTATGTTCTTCCAATCCAATGTGAACAGGTCTTTTACTCATATGTTCTAGGTAAAGTGGGATGGTCATATGTGGTTAGATATGATCCAAGAGGAATTTTTGTAAAGTATAATACAGAGGAAGAAGATGATATTGAATAAGAAGATTATGCAGAGGAGAAAGTAAATGTGTTAGACAAAGAAGATGAAGAAGTTGAGCTAGATATAGATGGAAATGTTCTCGATGATCGTATAGATGATGACATTATAAAAAATGACACTAATAATGATGTTGTTATGCCCAATCCTTTCAATGTCGATTCCAAACCAGGTTCTAAACCGGATAATACAGATTTGGAGTTGGATGAAGGTGAAGATCGATGATATTGAATTGTTGAAATGTAGGTCGGGGTATGTGATCATATATTTTCTATGATTTATTCTCTTCAATGTATTTTCTTATATGGGTTAATTGTTTGTTTTTAAGTTTTATGCCATCTTATTATATATATCATTGGTTGGTTAGAAGTCATTGACCTTGATTTCTCTCATAAATCACTAACCTATAACCTCCTAACCCATTTTGAGCATGCATTGATTGATTTTAACTATTAGTAAATATTGATAATCTAGCACAACTGTTTAACCCTCCACCTAGTAACCATGTTAACTTTATAACCCTCCACCCTCATCCACCATAGGAACCATGTGCATGCTCAAAAACCACTACCTAGGCCCTAAATGGAATCTTTGAGATTAAAGTGTCATATAGAATCCATCACAAGGTTTAACACATAAAACATTTTTGGGTGGACATGGTTTAGGGTCAAGGGATAGGAGTTAGGGATTGAGGGGTTAGGAGGTTGTTGGACAAGCAGTTTTGGGATACAATTTTGGTAAAAATCCTAAGTATAGGAGAAGTGTGTAGAATAGGTGCACAAAGGAAGAAGAAATACTAGGGAGTGTGCAGTTGAGGTGCATCCAGAGGTACAATGCGCAATAAGAAGAATAAAGCAGAGAATAAAGTAGGAGAAGAAAGTGGGAGAAAATGAAGGATAACAACCCAACATGCTAAAGATAGAAGGACACACAAAATCAAGAAGATCAACATTCAGAGTGAAAAAACATCATGTAGATGGAAAATCAAGTGAAAATAGCCCGAAAATCTAGTTAACCAGAGTAGTCATGCATTGTAATAGGGTTTTGGGATGTAAAAAATAGGGTTTTAAGCCCTAAAATGGATGTATAAATATGTAATGGGTTGGGGGAATAAGGGTTCCTCCATGTGGTTATTCTCATGTATTATTGTGGAGGTTGTTCCAATCTACCAAGATCTCTTGTCTGTAAGAAGGGAGATAGGATAGGTTGGGAAGGGAGGGAATTGATGTCTGAATGTTAAGAGATGATGTATATGGAGAGAGGCTTGCACTGCAGAGTGGCTAGGCTATGAGAAGAGAAATATAACCATGATATATCTATGTAAGCACACTGTGCAAGCCTAAAGCAATTACCAAATGCATAATAAAGAAGTCGGTCATTGTGGTCATAGCCGAAATTTGGGTGAACCATGTTAAATCTTGTGTTAACTGTATTTTGTGTGATTCTTCATGGATTTTGTTTGATGTTTACTAGATTAGAATTGTCTTATGTATAATCATTGCACAATTGCTATGATTGGTAAAGTAATGGGTTATGTTGTAATCATGAATACAATGATAATATGAAACTAAAATATCTAAGTAACTCACGATGGATAGAGACACAATTATGTGTATAGAACTAATAAGGATGAATGAATAGAACAATCACCTCCCATTTCCTCACTACTATAGAAACCTAGTTCGTGCAATCGTAATAGATACCTCTAGTGAGACTTCATCTGCACATGAAGGTGATGACGAAAGGGTCAGTTTCTGAAGGGTTTTTTTTGTGAAATGATAACTTGAACCTAGAGTCTTACAACTACGCGCAGTACCAAAAAAATATTTTTGTCCCTGGGACCCATACTTTGCGATTGAGGGAATGCTTTGGAGGCCGAATAAGAAAGAAATCTCATAATAGATGGAAAGGAAGGAACAAGAGTTTGCTCGACAAGAGAACATAAATCCTTGGATGAGTGACAAGAAATGGATGCAAATGTATGTGTATACAGAACTGCATGAAATTTTCTTTGGTGAATTTCCAATTATTCTAACTAAGTGGCTAGAAATATTAGTGGAGAATACTAGAAGGTATAGAACTACAATGCCAAGGAATTGGAATCTTGAGTTGGTAAGAAAACTAAATTCTACAAGTAACCCAACTATTGACATGGTTGATTTATGGTTGGATAGAATATTAGGAGGATACATTACATAATTTGTTGTAGATTGTACCCAATCATACAGTGTCATAGAAAGGGACTTTTTCAAAGGTATGTGCAGAAGGTTCATGAAATCATTAGGTACATGGATAAATATATTTTTTTTGTGAAAAGTACGTGATGCCAATGGAATCCATATGCTAAGTGGATTCGTGCACATAGGGGAACTAGGGGATGACAAGAGGATAGTCTGAGAACAAGAGAGAATGAAGGAAATAATGAAGCAGGAAGGGAGGGATTGAGGATGCAGAGGACTGAAGGAGGTATACCATAGGAGGGAGATGAGTTTGGAGTATTCTGTGTTGGAAGGATGTACAAGAGGTGAAAGATTGGGGCTTAGAAAGGAGAGTCGCGTAGTGAGCAAGAGGGGAGAGAACCTTGTGCAATAGTCCAAATCGTGTAAATACCACATATAGGAGGAGAATAAGAGGAGTTCCAATCCAGTCTAGTAATATAAGAACTGTTAATTCCTTATCATACTAGGTCCTATTTCAAATCCATGACCCCATGTGCATCACCACAATCATAGATAACATTTGAAGACTTATCAAAATCACTTATAGTTATCCAGGGAGGATAAACGAGTAGCGATTAGAGCAGTGGAAGTAGTGTGCATAGTTAGAGTTGAACAACATCACCAAGAAGAGGGGATACACAAAGGAACATGGTAGGGGTAGAAAAAACCCTTAGACTTCCTGATTTCTAGGGAGTTGGGTCAGAGGACCTAGAACAACATTTGTTTGTTTGCAAGAAAATTTGGGCCACAAAGAATGTCCAAGATGAGGCTGTGAATATTGTGCAATTAGCCACAACATTTTGGGGACGTGCAGTAGTCTAGTACATGATTATGCAGAGTACCACATCTACAGGGCAAGCCAAGACTTTGGAAGAGATAAGGAAAGAATTGTTGAAAGAGTTCAAGAAGCCAAAGTCTAATTTGCAGAACATTACAGAACTTAAGGAAATTAAGCGGGTACCAACTGATTCGGTATGGGATTTTGATCAAAGGTTCAAGGATCTTATGGGTAGACTGAATTTCCAGATCCCCAATAAACAACATCAAGAATGGTTTGTTGCAGAACTTCTAACACACGTTCCTAGGCCATTGATTCAACAAAAGGTCATGTCTCAGCTCGAGGTGCTCGAAATTGCAATGAAATTGGAATCATCCCCATTAGGAGACAGTGGAGGGATGATGCAAGTTTAGATGAAGTTGGTTGCATTGACGATTCAACTAGAAGAACTTACAAAAGGGAAGGAGAAATGCGAGTAAATCTGGGGTAACAAGTGTAGGACTGAAGGCCATCACAAGGACGAATGCCCAACATTCACGCAATATTTTGAGATTGTGGAAATGAATCCACTGCCAGGAGGGGGATATTGCGAGATATGTAAGAAATGGGGCCATCACCCAACTAAGTGTCCATTACTACAGAAGTATCAGAATACACCAAGGAATTTGTTTTGCAATTTTTGCAAGTCCATCAGACATGAAGCAAAGGATTGTCACGAATTTGATTTGATGAGTGAGCACACTTCAGTTATGTATAGGATTCAAGAGGAGAATGTTGCAATAGAAGGGGGTGGTCCATAATATAATAATCAAACAGCCTTTAATAAAGGGAACAAAGGAAACTTTGGTAGAGGATGAGGTAGAGGAAATTTTTGTAGAGGAGGACGAGGACTAATTTTATCTTACAATTGTAATCAAATAGGAAACTTGACATGTCACTGCCCGAATCCATGTGCAACGTGCACATACTCCAGAGCACTTGACCATATGACAAAATATTGTCCCCAACTAGTGGCGAAATGGTAGGCCAGAGGGAACCATAACGAGAATCCAAATCAGAATGTATAGAAAACATCATCTGAAAAATGCAACGAAGGACCTATTGGACAAGTTGAGCAACTGAGCG
>ML779115.1:51155-95429 GCA_009831015.1 Picea engelmannii | reverse complement strand
ACCTTATCCTTACTGGTAGTGACTCAAAAATTTTAAACCATGTGAAAACCAACCTTAAGAAGAAATTTGAAATGACAGACTTAGGTTTTTTGCAATATTTCCTTGGCCTCCAAGTTTTGAAAACCAATGAAGGAATTTTTCTTTCCCAGTGTAAGTATTCTTATGACCTTCTTTGTCACTTTCACATGGACGATTGTAAACCAACCGCTTCTCCCTTCCAATCTGGAGTCAACCTTACTGCCACTTGTACTTCTCCCGAAGTTGATGCCACCCTGTACCGTTAGTTAGTTGATAGCCTCTTATACTTGACTCATACCTGTCCTGATCTTTCCTTTGTTGTTGGTATTATTTCTCGGTATATGCAAACACCCCATGAAAGCGATTGGAAGGAAGCTAAAAGGATACTTCGCTATGTCTATGGTACAGTTCAATTCGGGATACATTACAGTTCAGGGGGGACTCCTTTATTGGTTGGTTTCACTGATTCAGATTGGGTCGGTGACCCTGATGATCGGAAGTCTACTACAAGTTATGTTTTCAGCCTTGGTTCAAAACCTGTCACTTGGGTCTATAAGAAACAACAATCTATTTCACTTTCTTCAGCAGAAGTACAGTACCGAGCAGCAGTAAATGCAAGTCAGGAAGCCTTGTGGCTTCGACAGATCCTTTCAGAGTTTGGATTCCATTAGCAGCATCCGACTAGCCTTTGGTGCGACAATAAGAGTGCCATCAAGATCACCAAAGACCCGGTTCAACATTAGCATAGAAAACACATCCAGCTACACATGCACTTCATCAGAAAGATCATTCATGTTCAATTTATTGAAGTGCTCTTTTTCCCTACAGAATATCAAGTTACAGACATTTTCACAAAGTCTCTTACATAAGTGAAGTTTTCCAAACTTCGATCTGTGTTAGGAGTTCAAGAAGTTGTCATTAAGGGGGGATAGGCTCTAATGCCGCCTTCCTTCTCCTATTGTGTCACCATTGTAAATCCTTCAATCCTATACCAAGTTGTTTTTAAAGGGGGGATGTTAGGATATTTAGACACTTAGGAGTTAGTTAAGATCTACTTGGTCTAATGTGTTGTTAGGTAAAAGTGTGTTTCTTAGTGTGTTTCTTTAGTATGCATTAGTATGCATTTGTAGTTAGGAAATTCGACAGTCACAATATGTTCCTGACATAGACTGATCTGACAGTTCATACTCTCCTCAATCTTAATGGCCATTGATCCGTGGCTTAACACCCGATTGGTCCATGATATCTATTTAAAGAGCATGGAGGGTCATTTGTCGATGATCGATTGTGAGAAACTCTCTTGTAAAATCTCTTTGTAATATTTTTCTTTTGCACTAATAAACTGCTCCAAGTGGTCGTGTTGGTTGGGGTTGTGGATGTTTCCCCGTAGGGGTTTTAACATGTGAAAACATCGGTCTGTTGATCTTTGATCTAGCTATGTGAGTGGTTACTGAAGGTGTTCATCCTCTGTTGGAATACCTGTGTTGTCGAACAGACACCGTCTACCATTGTTGTTATTTCCTCTATTCCTGAACCTACATGCGATGTTTTGTATGAAGGGAACTTGAGTAATATCTCCCCTACTATCCCTCTTGAAATTTAGGTCAAGCCTGGAGTCTTGGAAAATGTTCATATCGGTGCTTCATGTTTTGTT
Source organism: Picea engelmannii (assembly GCA_009831015.1). Classification (NCBI taxonomy): domain Eukaryota; kingdom Viridiplantae; phylum Streptophyta; class Pinopsida; order Pinales; family Pinaceae; genus Picea; species Picea engelmannii. Next base: position 93,757 of record ML779115.1, on the reverse strand, counting down.
GATGAATTCCGTACTTATAAATCCCTTTTTTAAGAATTCTGCAATGTATTCGCCCGGATTTATGAAGAAATTCCTGGTATTGATCCCGATATCATTACGCATGAGATTAAGACATACCCGGAAGCTAAACACGTTCGACGCCGAATTCATCCAGTGCACCCACACGAAGCTACTGCGATTAAGCTTGAAGTTGAAAAAATTCTTAAAGCCAGTTTTATATATCCTGTGGCCTTGATGGATTGGGTGTCCAATCTTGTTCCCATTACGAAGAAGTAAGGAACAATCCGTGTTTGCGTTGATTATAGGGATATAAATAAAGATTGTCCTAAAGACAATTATCCTACCCCTTTTGTTGACCAGATTTTCAACGACTGTGCTGGGAGTGAAATATTTTATTTGATGGATGGTTTCTCCGGCTATAATGAAATCAACATTTCACCTACGGATCAACACAAGACTGCTTTTATTTTCCCTTGGGGAACCTTCACTTATCGGAAACTACCTTTTGGTCTAAGAAATGTTGGAGCAAATTTTTAGCGAGCTATGTCTTATGATTTTCACGATATTAAGCATATTGTGCAACCCTATTTAGATGATCTACCGACACATTCTATGCGTCGCCAAGTTCACTCGACACATCTATAGGCCATTTTCCTACGTTGTCGTTATTATCGCATACGTTTGAATCCTCACAAATGTGTTTTTTGTGTGGAATATGGATGACTTCTCGGTTTTATCGTGTCGATACATGGGATTAGGGTATACCCCTTGAAGGTTGAGGCCATTCTTAATCTACCTCCTCCTTCTACATTGCGCCAGCTCCAAAGTTTTCAAGGCAAGGAAAACTTTTTACGTCAATTCATTCCAAATTATGTTGAATTAACAAAAGGATTTCCTCGGCTCCTGAAGAAAGGTTACGATTTCATGTGGGACGACAATGCAAACAAATCTTTTGAAGCTTTGAAACTCACCTTAACCCATACACCCCTGTTGTTTCCTCCTAATTATCGTCAATATTATTTCCTATACTTAGTTTCTTTAGACTCTACCATTGTTATGGTTTTAGTCCAAGAGGATGATTCACATCATGAACATGTTGTATACTATTTGATTCGGAGTCTCACGAACACCAAAACCAAATATCTACATGTGGAGAAACTGGCCTTGGCAGTTGTTCAAGTTGTTCAACGTTTTCGTCACTACATCTTATTACGCAAAACCATTGTTATTTCCGATTGCAACCCCATGCAACATATCCTTACACAACAATTGTTGGGGGGAAAGTACTCTAAATGGATAGTTATTCTCCAGAAGTTTGACTTGGAGTTTGAGCGTGCCAAGTCAAAGAAATCCTTGGTTTTTGCTGATTCAATTTGTGACCTTCCCTCTACTGAGACAAAAACTATGGCAGAGGATTCCTTACCTGACGAATCCCTCTTTCTGATCAGTTTCGATGATGTATGGTACGAAGATATCATCATTTATCTCAAGGCCCAAAATTTTCGGCCTGATCTTTCTAGTACAAATCATCATCATATATGGTATCAAGCTCGTTAATACATTATCCTTGGGGATACCCTTTTCCATCGTGGTATTGATTCCATATTTCGACGATGTCTCACTTACGATGAAGCAGAGAAAGATTTGAATGATTGTCACTCTAGAGAATGTGGCAGTCATTTGTTTGGGTATGCCACTGCCCAAAAGATCTTATGAGATGGTTATTTTTGGCCTTCATTGTTTAAGGATTGCATTAGTGTTGTCCAGGAATTCCACGCTTGTCAAACTTACAACAACAAGATTCGATCTCACCCTGCTCCGCTTCACCCTGTAGTTTCTGTTGTTCCATTCACCAAATGGGGCATTGACTTCATGAAATGTAGCCCTCACTCGGTCGGGGGGCATGGATACATTATTGTAGCTGTGGATTATTTCACTAAATGGGCCGAAATGATTCCTACATTTGATAGCATCGGGAAAATAGAGGCATTATTCATATTCAATCATATCATTACTCGTTTTGGTGTCCCTCAAGCTATCATTACTAATCACGTTAGTCATTTTCGTAACTTCATGATGTCTGAACTTACTGAGAACTTGGGTCTTCACCATGAAAACTCAACCCCTTACTATCCACAGGCCAATGGCCAGGTTGAAGCAATCAACAAAGTTCTCACTACTATGCTTCAATGAATGGTAGGAATTCATAAGTCAAATTGGCACACGATGTTGTTCTCAGCATTGTGGGAATATTAGACATCCGTTAAGTTGGCCACGGGGTTCACACATTTTCAGTTAGTATATGGTATTGAAGCAATTTGTTCGATTGAATATGAGATTTCATCTTTGAAACTAGTTGTCAAACTTCTCCCTAACACCTCGGTTAAGGAGGAATGTCATTTCTATTTGATGCAATTAGACAAAACTCATTGTGATGCGGACTTGGTTATTGAAAATCAGAAAAAGCGCATCAAATCTCAATATGACAAGCATGTCAAACCGTGTGTTTTTTCTGAAGGTGATCTAGTTCTTGTTTATGAGCAAGATCATGATTTGCTAGGGGTCGGTAAATTCTAGCCTATGTGGCGGGGTCCTTATATTGTGAAATGAGTGTTGGAGAAAGAGGCTTATGAACTACTGGATTATAATGGAATTCCTTCAAGTGAACCCATAAATGGGCTTTACTTGAAGAAGTATTATGCTTAAGTCATTTTTGCATGAGTGTTGTGTATTTTTATGTATTATACTCTTCTGTGCTTTTTCGTTTTTGGTTTTTTCCTTACGGCTGCTTGCCTTGCATTATGCTTGGTTTCTAGATGTCGGTGTCTTCACTAACCTACATTGGCTTCGCTAATGGCGCTAGTCGCATTACTCAAAACTTAGCATATGTTGCTTGGGCAATCTATGCACCTACGGATGAGTTAATCAGTCTACATGGTGTTTTCCTTGGTCGTGCAACTAACAATATTATGGAATATAGTGCAATTATCGAGTTTTTAACTGACGTTGTTTCACTTGGAATCCCTCATCTTATTGTGATACTTGGTTCGCAGTTAGTAGTACTATAGTTGAGTAACGTTTATTCTATCTGAAGTCCTAATTTGTTAAGGGTGTATTTACGAATTCACCTCTTGGAACGTCATTTTGATTACATTGAATATCAACACATTCCTAGATGTCTAAATACATTAATAGATGCATTGACTAATTATGTGTTAGACATACATTTGAGACATTTATAAAATCCAATCACACTTTGTACATAAAACAAGTAAGTCGGTAGAAGCCTTATATATATGAAGATAAAAGTTTACAAAAAAGTGTTTTTGTTCGAAGACCAAAATGTCAAAAATGTGAAGCACATGGCTTCATACCCAACAAGCATCACAAGTGTTGCTCACTATAACACGCGACTTCTCGTGCTACTCTACGCAACATTCGATCGATGGATGCAGACACACCCACTGTGTGGCATTGGTAATGCCTAGGAATATCATCTATATTGGCACCAGGGATGTTCATAGTGAATCCCTCCAGGTTTTTCTCTATGGCCTCGAGATCGAAAGAAGCTACTCCAGCTACGACACCTCTTTCCACTCCTCTCTAGATAGGGGATGATCCTAGAGGATGATAAGGTCCCACATCTACATTTTTTGGAGAGATTTTGATTAGTATTTAAACTTATAAAACACAAAAAACACTTAATATCATTAAAAATAAAAAAACATTATATAAACAAAACCTCCTTCTTGCCTATTTCCCCCCATTGGGAACCTTCGGGAAGAGCTAGATCCGGATCTCCATAGAATTCTAACTCGACATATGCATAATCATCGAACATGATAATTTGAGTCCTCAGCCATTCGAAGAAGACATCGTTATACCTAACGATGTGACCTCCTCCATGTCGGGCCATGATATCTACCCACCTCTTCATCCTCGGATCCTGTGGAGTAGGTATACCCCATTCTACCTGCAAGCGTAAGACTGGGACCCTTTCCAAGAAGAAGGATACCAAAAAATTCCCATATCCAAATTGTTTCAACCCACCACTTCTGCACTTGGTAAGTTTTTTCTTCTTAATTTTTAGGACCCCTTTGCACAAGTTGAAGACTCGGGGCTCTAGACACTCTAGTGCATACTGAAAATGGCTCTGCAGATCCATGTGGGGAGTTGTGCTCCCTGTCATGCGAGTAATAATATAGAGGATAGTCTGTAAAGGCAAATCTCGAACATCCCTAATAGCGACCTTACCGCAATGTTTCTCGGTTCCCGACACACAATGTTGACTAATGTAGTAGTTCATAGGCTCACCACCACCCCTGCTACCTGTAAGTGTCACCCATGAATGATGGCGAGATAGTCCTATTAGGAAATAGATATCCTCAATATCTATGGTGAGTGTTTGGGAATCCACATGAAATTCATACTCGTTCACATCCCACATGTGAACCAAGTACTCTAGTAGTATCAGTTGGGCCCTCATGCGCTGAATCTTGAAGAATTTCAGTAACCCACACTGTCAAAGAGCCATCACTGTTCCCGGATCATTCTCAATGAAGTATTCTTCCTCTTCGTGCTCTCGTTTGTGCCATTACAACATCTTAATCGTCGAAAACCTGCCAAGGGACCATAATATGACATTAGAAACATAATTTTATTTCCTGGAGGCTTTTTACTTGTTGGGTTCATCTTTTAAAATTTTGGGCTGTGGTTGTTGCAGTCTAGGGCATTCACACAGAGTGACGTCATTTCCCCCCAGGTGTAGGGTCACCTGCGATGATCCTATATTGTCGTAGTTCCTGATAGTGAACACCTGCGACGACCTCAACACATGGGTAACCCCCAAAAACTCAACCCAAAACAGGAATTGAACCAATGAAAATCAATTTTAAAACCATGCAAAGATGAAGGAGAAGGAGATTACCTCTTTAGCAAATATGATTTGTAAAATGATCCCCCGTACACTCTACAATCAATAGTTGAAAATCGAGGTGAAAAAAGGGCTTTGGAGCAATTTTTGGGAAAATTTATAAATGAAATGGTAAAATGTGTTGTGTTACCTATTTTATTGATTTTTATTACTTTTCATATATATATTATATTATATTTATGCTTTATCCAAATCCTAAAGTCCTAACAACTTTACAAGTGGTTAATTTTCGCAGATTAAGAAATTCTAGAGATGAGACGTTGGAACAAGGGTCCAATTTTTTGGTTTGTTTTATGTATTTGTCGCAAGTATAGATTCTTTTTAGAGTTTTTCAGGCAAAACCCCCAGCTTAGTCTTTGTTGTTTCTCATGCTCTTGAATCAATGAGAATGTAACTGAGTATACTTTTATCACTTTTTCGGACTCATAAAGGTTATATGAAAAAGGAAACCCCCTAGAGTTCCCTTTAATCTCTTTTCAGACTCTCTAAACATGAAAAGATGGTCGAGAAACCTTGTTCTTTTCACACTCGTAAAATTATTTCAAGAAAACATTTGATGAGCGGTAGGTTATCACTTTTTTGGTATCGTCGTATTAGTTTATGAAAAATGGCTTGTTGGAGTTCTCTTTAAGTGTTTTTCAGACTCTCTAAAATTGAAAAACCCCTGAGTTTTCTTTCCTTCGACTCATTAAACAAACATTGAAAGACCCATATGGGATTGAACCACTCCTTCTTAGGGTTCGTTAAACATACTTCGAGCGACTCGTCTAAAGGATGAGCTTACATCTACAAGAATATTTTATCCTCCTCAAGCTTGCGTAAAAATAAAGAGGTACTCGCCAGAAATGGTGGGGGGGAATTGGGAAAGAAATGTGTCTCTGTATTCGTGTTAGTGGTAGTAATATTCTCTCTTGAACATGACACCCCCTTTATCATCGTGTCCAGGTTAGGAAATCCATTTGTCTCTCATTTGACCATCTACAAGTTCATATGTTGGGTCCTCCTTGAGTCAATGCTTCCAAGACCATTTTTGTGTCATTCATATGTTCAAGAGAAGTCCAACCGAAACAGGCCCTCCATCGAGTCATCCATCTGCAGTCATAAATTTTCTACCATGTTGTCCTTCCTTGAGTCAGTTCCAAATCACTTCATACACTGATCTACTTCAAATATGTTATTTATTTCGTTTCATTGATTAGGGATACATCAAGGCCCTCATGTGACAAGTCTTTTCCTGTCGACTTTAACACATTATCCGGGAACAAGACTTAGAAAACATTTAGTACCTTAGAACCTGCATGCCTCAATGGAAGGTTACTTCACTTCCAATAGTGGGTTCACATCATTGACCCCTGATTGGGATATTCCATCGAATGCTTGGCTTCAGCTCATTTATTCACATTCTTTGGATTGTGCTAGGGTACCTTCGGAGTCATTGACATCAATGGTGATTTCCCTCGCACTTGTTAACGGTTTTCATTATTGACTGGTAATCAAGTGGTTTGTACCATGTTTGAATTCAGAACCTTTAATCACATGGTTAGATTCGTACTTAAGGACGATGGAAATGAAGACCCTGGATCTCGTCATTTTGATCTAGGTTACGACGGAGTATTCATGAATTAGTCCTAACACATAGATCCACTGTGTATGTCTTGTGGTTATGCCCAAATTTTGAATTCTTTAGAGCATATATCCACAGTGTATTCCTTGTGGCTATGTCGACTCACAATGACATGGATCCATAGTATGTATTTAGTTTCCATGAATCACTTGACATTTTCAATCTGAGTATGGGAATGCCTACCTCATACAATGGTATATTATTATGCTAATGCTTGATTGTTTGTAGTTTCTCGATCGATGCACTCCTTGTTCGACACACACATTCTACAAAGTATTTTTACTATAACAAGTTCCAACTTCATACTTTGGGGGGCATTCTATTACACATTATTTTGGTCACCCCAATGATCCACTGACAACATGTGTTCATGTTCCCTGAAAAGATAAAAAGGTATTTCTCCAAGAGGAAAGTGATTTTATTTCCCTTCTCAAAAACCATATTAAGGAAGGTTGTTTCATGATATAGGTGGATATTAGTGGCCACCCACCTTTTCCAAATGGCTCAAAACAGTTTTCTGGCAATTTTGACAATTTACTATTTTTAGCAGGTTTTAACTTCCGGGGCCATTTTGAGGGTCCAAATGAAGGTTTTTCGAGATAGATGTTCTTAATGATATCCAAATGCATCATTGAGCTTGCAAAATGAATCTCCTCGACGATACCTTTCCAACGAGCTATCACACGCCTAAAACGAAGATCATATGCAAAAGTTACAACCCCGAGAAGTTGATGTACTCACTTACCCAAATGGGGCCCACATGACTTTTGGCGCTTCGTCTCCTAGGGTTAGGTTTTTGGATGTCTAGGACTTTTGGCATTCCTATTTATTATAAAAATTCCTTCAGAGCCTCATTGTAATCACCTTCTTGCGAATGCGAGTAGCCGTCACATCTCTTCTCAGAGATAAGCTCCCACCATTCTAGCGAGTCTTTCACTCTGTATTTTTACAGTCTCTGTACATTTATTTCATTAATAGAAATCATGTATTACTGTATCTCTATGTTTATGGTTTCATCTCTTATACATTTCTGTTATATTATTGAATATCTGTGATATCTCTGTGCATTTCTTTATTATATCTCCGATCTCATTTCATGCCGAAAATAATCCAGATCATTACACCCTGTAAAATGCATGGGGTGTGAAGAAGCATGATCATCACCCCTACTCTAGAGCTGGACTGTGACATCTCTGCAGGCTGCAATATACCTAGGGTGTGACGATGCCAAAAACTAAGGAAAATTCAAACTTCACGAAAGTTCTAGAAGGGAATCTTCTAGAATATGAGGTGGCCTCTGAACGGTTTGGATCTTACTCACTTTTCTGATTTGGTGGGATCATCCTAATATCCTCATCCATCCCTCTTTCAAACTATATAAAGAGGGATCTCTCATGGAAAAGGCTAAGGTTGAATAGGATAATATTTGTATGGAGAAAGTATGCTTCAGATTATTCTTGAGAGATTTGCTTTAGTTCTACAAGCTACATGGTGGATCTTATTCATTCAAAGGCTTTGGAAAAAAGGTATGTGTATTAGAGAAAAGGTCCATTGAAAGGAGACCTTGCGACATCAAGGCTTTGGTGGTATTCTCCACTTTCTATTTAATATGATACAGTAATATGTGTCTTTCCCATAAAATCATTCTTGTTTTACTGTATGATGCCTTGATCACATACATAGGTTCTTGTTGAGTATACTTTATTGCTTTCACTTTGTTGGTTTGTGTTCCTTCGCAGGTTCAATATTGCATGAGCATTGGAACAAAGTGAGGATGGAAATGGCAAGAGGAAGCGACATTTAAAAGGTATCTTTCATATCTCTTGTTAACTAGTAAATTCAATAGTTAGAGCCTAGGGAAAGTCTCACATTTTGTTCTGTTTTTTTCTAGTTCCAGGTGGTATTAGGGAGATCCATTTTTGTTTGCACTTACCGATTAGTCCAGCAACATACATGCACCATTGGCAAAGAGGCACAAAAATAGTCAAAGGTCGCTAAGCATAATTCATTGTGACTAAGAGTTTCATGCAAGAGAGAGTGAACCCATAGAAAACCAGAGCGAACTCGAGTGATTCAGAGCTGAAATAAAGCTACAACAGAACAACCACAGAGAAAGTCAAGGAACCTGTCACACAAGATGAATGGCCCCACCAAAATTTGGAGCGACATCAATAATAGAGTGAAAACAATAAAAACCCCCAATAGTTACACCATAGGTTAAGGAAATACCTGGAGCTTCAACTTCACAAGCAATCTTCCACATAAATTACATCCCACCTAGAATGGATAAAGCTCCATCGATCAAAGTAACAATAGATCGGAAATACCCATTGGAAACATCATGAGTCCCACATGGTGTATGCATTGAAGGAGACATGCTTGACAAAGTTATCAGCCTCAAGTTCATGGATCATCATATCACCAATGAGAAAAAAATCTTGGATTTGTATAGGGAAAAATAGTTGTGTGCTAAGAGCATATCGAGAAAAACAACGACAATTCCAGAGACGTAGGTATGGGCCAAAGGATTGGAGAAGTTGGGCATAGTAAACCTGATGGACATCCCTGTTGGGTATGTATTATACTCTTTGCATGACACTGATGAAGATCCTTGTTGGAAAAATACTATTCCATGTACACCTCAGTATAATGGATTTGCAAAAAGGATGAATAGGACACTGATGGAAAAATCAAGGTGCATGCTCAGTGGTGTTGGGTTAGAGCAAGAATTCTGGGCAAAGGTAGTGGGTATTGCATGTTACGTGGTCAACATATCACCCTCATCAGCATTGGAGGAAAATACTCCACAAGAGGTATGGAATGGTAAGAAACCTTCTCTCACACATCTAATGGTATTTGGCTGTGAGGCTTGTTCATGTTCCAAATGAAAACAAGTGTAAGCTAGATAAGACGACTGAAAAGTGTGTACTTATTGGGTATACAGATGGTCTCAAAGGTTATAATATTTGGAACCCGTAAACTAAGAAGGTTTTGTATAGCCGAAATGTGGTATTTAGAGAAATGAAGGATGTTGTTAAACAGGAAGTCCTACCAAGGAAGAACCAGAGAAAATAGAGTTTGATCCAAACGATGATGAATCAAACTCTATAGAAAAACATGAATTAGAAGAAGAAGATCCTCATAATCCAGTATTGAGGAGATCAATGCACAAAAAAAGGCTACCAGAAAGGTATACTAAATATGATTTTCGTTCAATTTTTTCTTTTTCTATTACTGATGATGGTCCTAGAACTGTTACGGAAATAGTGGATTCAAAGGATGGAAAAATATTGGAAAAGGCCATGGTTGAAGAAATGACATCCTTGGATAAGAATGAGGCTTGGGATATAGTGGAGTTTTCGACTGGAGGAAATCCCATTGGCAGCAAAGGGGTATTTAAAAAGAAGTTGAATGCAGAAGGCAAAGTCGAGAAACACAAATCTCGGTTAATAGAAAAGGGTTATTCCCAGGTTGAGGGAATTGATTTTGGTGAGATTTTTTCTCCTATTTCCAAGTTAACTTCTATTATATTTATGTTATTTGTTGTTGTTGTGTTTGATTTTGAATTAGAATAGAGAGATGTGAAGACAACATTCCTACATGGGGATTTGGAAGAAGAAATATATATGAAGCAACCATAAGGCTTTGTTGTGAAGGGAAAGAAGGAGTTGGTATGCAAGCTGAAAAAAGTCCCTGTATGGTTTAAAACAATAACCAAGGACATGGTCTCAAAAATGTGATACCTATATGTTGGGACTTTGCTTCACAAGAAGCAAAGAGGATCATTGTGTGTATTTTAAATTAATTGGTGATCATTTGATTTATTTGGTCTTGTATGTGGATGAAATGTTGTTGATAAGAACCAACAAGGAGATTATCCAGGATGTAAAAACTCAATTTTCCTCTAAATTTGACATGAAGGATCTTGGTGCTGTAAATTTCATTTTGGGCATGGAAATTAAAAGAGATTGTAAAAACAAGAAACTCTGGTTAAATCAGAGAAAATATGTCGATACAATATTGTAGAGTTTTAATATGCATAAATGTAAACCGGTCAGGGTCCCTATTCTTGTACATGTAAATTTATCTACAGATCAGTGTTCAAAGACACAAGAAGAGGAGGAGGACATGTCTTGTGTTCCATATGTGAGTGTAGTTTGAAGTTTGATATATGCAATGGTGTGTACTAGACCAAACATTGCACATGTAGTGGGAGTTTTGAGCATGTATATGTTAAAACCAGGAAATGAGCATTGGACAACAATAAAGAGGGTTTTTAGTTATTTGTGTGGCACTATTAGTTATGGATTGTGCTACCAAGGAAGACTAGGTTTGGACAAAGTGTTGGACATACATGGCTTTCTGGATGCAGACTGGGTTGGAGATATGGATCATAGGAGATATACAAGCGGGTATGTGTTAAACCTATTTAGAGGAGAAATTAGTTGGATGAGAAAAAGGTAGTTTGAAGTGGCACTTTCAACTACAAAAGATGAATACATGGAATCCACTCATGCAAGAACGGAAGAAGTATGGTTACAAATATTGTGTTTAGTTATTTGGTTGGTACAAAAATATGTAAGGATATATTGTGACAGTTAGAGTACAATTTTTCTAGCGAAGAACCCGATTTATCATTCAAAGACAAAGCATATTGATGTTCAATGTCATTTTGTGAGAGGCATGGTTGAAGAAAAGAAGGTGTTGATGATAAAGGTGGACACTTTGAAGAATGTTGCAGATTCATTAACAAAATTTGTGAGTACTGAGAAGTTCTCTTGGTTTAGAGGATCTATGGCCATTGTTTCCCTAGATTGTTGACTATGTAACCCTGTAACCCCCTTTATGCAAAGAAAACAACAAGTGGGAGAATGTTGGTTATGTTTTATATTATTTTCATGACTAGCTCTAGTGTCTCCTTTTTTTCCTCATTTTTTGTGTTGCCTCGATTTTCATGTCCATTGTTGGGTTTTTTTTGGCACATGTTTTTTTTTTTCCGATGGTTTTCTATTTCTAGTTAAGGAATTAGGGTTGTTGACTAATCCAAGTCATTGAGTTAGGGTTTTGGATGTCGTTGGCTCCTATATGTATATTGTATTGTAAACAATGTATGATATGAATGAATATAGAATATGTTGGTTTTCTCGGTTTTGGTTTCCAAGGGGAAAATATATGTGTTATGTGTGTATTTTCCATTGTATCTTTGATGTTCTTTTATTGAAAATATGTTTGCAGTAAAATATTGTACAAGGCTAAAATATACAATCCCACACTTCGGACACAATCTAGAAATTAATGCTTGTGTGAAGTTACTGCTCAACTGCATCCATGGGGGGACATTGTGGCTTGGCCCACCAGTTTCAATTGATATTGTGTTGATTGCATAGATCACAATGCTCCCAAAATCCAGAGAGGATCCAACCATTTTGTTCAACAAGGCAGGAGAGAGAGCTCTATCAGAAGCAATAAAGGAAAAGTTCCATAATTTCAGGGGGGAAAGAATATTGGATGTTAAAAACATTAGTGATGACAATGTTCATTTTGCAACATAGGTGTTGGCCTGCAAGTTGCTGCACAAATTTTGAAAGGATGAAGTACCAGCTGTTGTAATTGTTGATATAGAAAAATGTGTCGAAGGGGTTCAAATGAACTGGACAACCTTCTTGGTGAACCAAGTTTTGCAAGGTTCTATTGAGGCCCAGGAAAAGGGCTCAGAATTTCACTATGCATGGATTTTGATTTTGATTGTGCTAGTCAGATGGCGGGAACTAGGATAATATCAGTGCATGGGAACATATGGTAGAGGTAGTACGGTCGCGTGATATGCCAACTTATGGCATACGTCGAACAAAAGGAGGCAACATGATAATAATGTTACATTTTTTGTAAACTTCGATATGATTAGGTGTATAATCGACCATACACTATGCATTTTAGTCGAGACAATGAAAAACTATAATGACATTACACTCTTCAAATAAGGCATGCACCACATGTTTGTGCAAGCAAAGAAGGACCTGACTCACTAGTGGTTTCCGTCAAACTATAGGTTGACATCGGAAGAGGTATGCCTAATTGTGAATGATTAGGAAGATGGGTGGAAAACCCCAACAGAGAAAATGGTGATCCATATGGATATTGATGGCCACCCACCTTTTCCAACTGGCTCAATATGGTTTTTTGACAATTTTGGCAATTTACTATTTTTAGCAGTTTTAACTTCCGAGGCCATTTTGAGGGCCTAAATGAAGGTTTTTTAGGATTGATCTCCTAAATGATAACTAAAAGCATGATTGAGCCCTAAAATGAATCCCCTCGACGATACCTTTTCAACGGGATATCGTACGCCTAAAACGGAGATCGTATGCAAAAGTTACGACCCCGAGAAGTTGATGTACTAACTTACCCAAACGAGGCCCACATGACTTTTGGCGCTTCATCTCCTAGGGTTAGGTTTTTGGATGTCTAGGGTTTTGGACATTCTTGTTTATTGTAAAAAGGCATTTAGAGCCTCATTGTAATGTTCTTCTTGTGAATGAGCGCAGTTGTCACATCTCTTCTCAGAGATAACCCGCCACCATTCCAACAAGCTTGTTTCCACTGCATTTTACAGTTTCAACTTATTTCATTATTGAATAGAAAACCAGTTTTACTATATCTCTGTTATTTTGTGCTAAGAATCTGTTAATAATTTTTATTCATTTCATTCTGCTCATAAAATCTAGATCAGTGGTATTAGATTTGTCTGCTCCTTGTCGTCTTAATGCATGTCCCCAACGAGGTCAGAGTACAAAGAGTTGGGTCTTCAGCTTGTTTCTCTTGAGGACACAAGCTATCACACACCCAAGTGACCTCTCATGGCAGGAGAAAAGAAAGATGATGGGACATGAGATCCTTTCAAACTGTTGATTGAGGAATTCCTCATGCAACAGAGGAATGAGATGATGGATAGTTTCACACAAATCCTTCGGCGGCTACCAGCAGGCGACGCATCTTCTTCGAACGGAGGTGCCACCTCCTTCAAGGTACAAATAAACTTCAATATTCCTATATTTGAAGGTCAGATAGACTTAGATGTTGTAGACAAGTGGTTGAATTTGCTAGAAGGGTATTTTTTTGTCCATAACTTCTCGAATAGAGAAAAGATTACTTTTGCACTCCTCAAAGTCGTTCCCCATGTCAAAGATTGGTGGGAAACCTTCTGTGAGCAACAGGAAATAAAGGAAACCTCATTATTTTCATTCATGGCCACCTAGGAATCCTTCAGGGATGCTATTAAGGAACAATACTACCATGTCGTAAGTTATGATGACCTGTATACCAAATGGACCACACTGCGGCAAGAAAGAGACCAAGCAGTGCCAGATTTCACAAATATCTTCCATACCTTATGCATCAAGATGGGTATCAAATATTTGAAGCAACATATGGTGCTCAAGTATCCCAATGCTCTGCATAGATACATTCAGACCAAAATGGAATTTCTAGACATCTTATCCTTGGGCGTGGCCTACCGATATGCTGTCAAAATCAAGCAAAAGCTCAAACAAAAGACGCGGCAATTTGGGCCTGGGAACCCCTCACAAAAAAATCCAGGAAAGGGCAGCACCAACCCATAGAAAAAAGGATAGAGCAAATATGGACAGTATCAGGACTACCAATCCAAGCTGCAAGCAAAGAAGGACATCGGAAAGACAAAGAAAGATATCGGGAATTGGTGTGACTTCCATAAGAGCCCTTGGCATAACATTGCTGACTGTCACTTGAAACAGTCATTGGTGCCCAAAGTGAAAGCCTCTGAATCAGATGTGGATTCTGACTCTGAGCCAGAACCAGAAAGGGGAATATGGATCATTGATGTGGAACCTAGTGCCACCGTTGCTACCACCAAGCTCCAGCTTGGTGAACCAGACGAGCCAGAAGAAGGAGAGCACCTCTTCCATTCACAGATGTGGGTAAAAGGCACCCCACTGCACTTCATTGTTGATAGCAGTAGCTAGAAGAACCTCATCTCAGTAGAGGTCATCAAGTAGTTTTCCCTGCCAACAACGCCGCACCCACAACCCTATACCATTGGATGGCATCAAGCCCTTCAAAGACGATCTATTGTGTGATGTTTCTCCTCTCGAAGTTTGTGATGTTCTTTTGGGCCAACCTTATTTATGGAAATGTCATGTTGTATATGAATCTAGGCCTTGTAGTGTTATTATTACTTTGAATAGGAAATTGTACAGGATACCCAAGGCAGTCCCACCTAGTTCTATTTCCTTTATCTCTGCTAAGAAATGCAGGAAGGTCATCTCTCAGATGGGGAAGTTTGTCTTCTTCATGATTCACTCTCAGAATAAGTGAAAGATCACAGCCACATCCAGGGTCTCTGCGGCCAACCTCTCCACACATCAGAAGCAAGTAGATAAGGTTGTGGAAGAATATTCGGATATCTTCTCCTCACCTACAGGGGTACCTCTACATTGCCAGGTCAAGCACCCCATTGATCTAACCCCCAGTGCATTGCTTCCCAATGGGTCAGTCTATCACCGCTCTTCATTAGAGAATGAGGAGATCAAGCGACAGATCCAAGAACTTCTCCACAAGGGGCACATTCACCCCAGCTCATCACCTTGTGGGAGCCCAATCATGCTGGTACAGAAGAAAGATGGAACCTGGCAACTCTGTATTGATTACTGGGCTCTGAATAAAATCACAGTAAAAAACCAGTACCTGATTCCCCGAATCGACGACCTCCTTGATCAACTCACAGGGTCCAAATACTTCAGTAAGATTGATCTGAAGTCTGGCTACCACCAGGTCCCGATAGAACAGACAGATGTATGGAAGACCACCTTCATGTCAAAGGAAGGCCTTTTTGAATGGTTGGTCATGCCCTTTGGTTTGAAAAATTATATAGCCAATTTCATGAGGATGATGGACGATATCCTGCGACCATTCACCAATACTTTTGTAGTGGTGTATCTGGATGACATTCTAATTTATAGCAAGACTTGGGCCGAACACTTGCAGCATATTCAGCAGGTTTTGCACACCCTGCGATAGCACAAGCTATATGCCAACTTGGAAAAATGCTCCTTTGGCATGGACAGGGTCCATTACCTGGGATACATCATTGATCAGCATGGCGTACATGTGGATCTAGCCAAGATCCAAGTCATCCATGACTGGCTAGCCCCAACAACACTCACTAAGCTCCAGAGCTTCTTGGGCCTTGCTAATTTCTATCACAGGTTCATGTTGAGATTCTCCC
The DNA here is from genome assembly GCA_009831015.1 of Picea engelmannii. Taxonomy (NCBI): domain Eukaryota; kingdom Viridiplantae; phylum Streptophyta; class Pinopsida; order Pinales; family Pinaceae; genus Picea; species Picea engelmannii. Next base: position 77,938 of record ML779115.1, on the reverse strand, counting down.
ATATTGCATGGACCCTCGGCCAAACAAACAGGGGTGGTGGTAAGGCAAAATTTTCATGGGGCCGGTCCCAACAATAAGCATTCGATGATCTGAAGCAGTGCTTGTGCTCAGCCCCGGTACTTTCACTACCAGACCTACAACATCCCTTTAAGATCGAGACAGATGCTTCAGACTATGTTGTGGGTGCCATTCTCACTCAACACGGACACACTATGGCCTATCATAGTGAGACATTGTCAGATACTGTCTGTAAGTACCCTACTTAGGAAAAAGAAATGTACTCCATTGTGCAAGCCTACCACCAGTAGAGACATTACATTCTTGGGAAGGAGACAATCATCCACACTGATCATAGGCCACTGCAGTTCATGTAGACACAAGGAAAATTGTAGAATGACCGCCATCAAAAGTGGTCCACATACTTGCAGCAATTCCACCTCAACATCAAGTATAAAATAGGAAGCACAAATCGTGTCGTTGATTGCCTCAGCAGAACGCCAGTCATGGCACTCACCACGGTGCTAGACTCTTGCGGCCATGAGACATCTGGATGGCCCCAACTCTATGAGATAGACCCTAACTTCACCACCACCTACCAAATGTTGGGTGTGAACGCAGTTGTCGATAATTTCCATCTTCAGGATGGGTTGTTGTGTCATCTAGGTCATATCTATGTTCCATCAAGTGAGCGAGTGAAGCTGATCTGGGAATCCTACTACAATCGGGTGGCAGGACACTTCGATGTCAAAAAGATAGTGGAGATGCTACAGAAACATTTCTATTGGCTAAAACTTCGACAGGAGGTCAACAAGTATATCAGGTCCTGCACTGCCTACGCTATTGCCAAACCAACCACTAAGAAACAGGGCCTGTACACCCCTCTTCCTACTCCTGACAGACCATGGGAATCCATCTCAATGGATTACATGTCGGGCCTCCTGTCCACCAAGTGGGGAAATGACTGTGTTTTTGTGGTTGTTGATCGCTTTTCTAAGATGGCGATTCTGGTTGCCTGCAAGAAGAGCATCACAGTAGAGGCCACTGCCAAGATCTTCTTTGAACGAGTCTGGGTACATTTTGGAATCCCACAAACCATTGTCTCAGATCGGCATAGTAGATTTCTCAAAACATTTTGGTCGAGCCTCTGGTCATTGCTGGACACCAAGCTCACCAAATCCACGGCCTTCCACCCCCAGACAGATGCCTAAACCGAGGTTGTAAATTGAATGATTGTGCATATCCTTTGCATGTATAATTAAAAGCACCCTCAAACATGGTATGAGAGCCTTCCCTATGTCTAGAATAGCTACAATCGAGCCCTGCATAGCTCAACCAGCCACAACCCCTTTCAGGTGGGGTTGGGATTCCAACCATTGGGTCCCATAGATGTTGCACTTCCCCTTGCAGTCACCTAGACCAACACATCTCCTGCTCCAACTGATGTTGACAAAGCCACCCAGTTCATTGAGATGATCCATCACATCCACCAACAGGTTTAGGATATCCTACAGAAGTCCAATGAAAAGTACAAATAGTGCCATGATCAACAACGGGTGCCACATAAGTTTCAGGTGGGCGACAAAGTTTGGTTGCACTTGCAGAAAGAACGCCTGACAGGACCCCATCGGAAGCTTCACGCACTCTGTTATGGGCCATACACTATCACCAAGTCCATGGGGGATAATGCTTTTGAGCTCAACATTCCTCCTTTCCTTGGCCTACACCCAGTGTTCAACATGGATCTTCTTTGCCCTTATTTCCCACCATTATTGGACACCTCAGAAGTAGAAGAACAACTGACACCAACAAAGCTCAACCCCGACTACATACAACAAGCATCCAATGATCATATTGTGGACACACAGATCAAGGGAACTCGACAACAAAGGATCCAACTTTATTGAGTTGTCAAAGCAGGGCAGCTCCTGCACCAAGGCAAGTGGCTCACCCGGGGCCAAATTCAGTAAAAATTTCCTCATCTTATGGGGGACCTCAACACAATGGAGACCATTTCTTCCTAAGGAGGGAGGATTGATACAGATGGATATCAGTGGCCACCCACCTTTTCCAACTGGCTCGATATAGTTTTTTGACAATTTTGGCAATCTACTATTTTTAGCAGTTTTAACTTCCGGGGCCATTTTGAGGGCCTAAATGAAGGTTTTTCAGTATATAGCTCCTCAACGAAATACAAAGCCATGATTGAGCCCCCAAAATGAATCCCCTTGACGATACCTTTCCAAAGGGCTATAACACGCCTAAAACGGAGATCGTATGCAAAAGTTACAACCCCGGGAAGTTGATGTACTAACTTACCCAAACGGGGCCCACATGAATTTTGGCGCTTCATCTCCTAGGGTTAGGTTTTTGGATGTCTATGGTTTTGGGCATTTTTGTTTATTGTAAAAAGGCCTTTAGAACCTCATTGTAATGTTCTTCTTACGAATGAGCGCAGTTGTCACATCTCTTCTCATAGATAAGCCGCCACCATTCTAGCAAGCTTGTTTCCGCTACATTTTACAGTTTCAACTTATTTCATTATTGAATAGAAAACTAGTTTTACTGTATCTCTATTATTTTGTGCTAATAATATGTCAATAATCTTTATTCATTTCATTCTAATCATAAAATCCAGATCAAATGGGGAACCCAGAAGAGGAAGGAGAGCAAGATAAGAATGATGAAGAACCGGATGAGGAGTAGGGGAACGATAAGAACAATGTCATAGGAGATATGCATGACCCAACAATATCCAAATTTCTGCAGACAGTCCCCACAGAAGGAGAAAAACAAAAGGATAAGGGGAAGGAACCAGTAGGAGGGGTGCATAAGAAGACTAAAGTGCACAAGGAACCCCTAGTTTATACTTTAACCAATGACGATATGGACCGCATCGACTACCAAGTACAAGATTCCACAGAGGAAATCATGGAGGAAGAAACGAAGAAATAGGAAGAGAAACAACATAGGGTGCAAGATAAGTTGGAAAAAATCCAACAACTCTTAGCAGTTTTCAGTCTAACAAAAGAGTGCATGACTGAGGGAGGACCATCCATCATTATGGGGAAGGACTTAGAGGTTTCACATCCATCCTTAACCAAACTAGCAACTGGAGACAAAACACTCCAAATTGAGATGGACGCACTTGAATTTCCAATAACCAAATTACAAGAACATGTGAACATGTTAGGACACCTAAACATATTGGTATCGAGGATGCTGATACAAAGATTAAAATACTTGAAAATAGGATTATTGGAAGACATTAAGAACTAAGGAGATGAAGCACACTAGGAGTTGACAAAAATGATCGATGAAGGAGTTCAACTACAACAACAATATGACGTTACACTCCAGTAGAAGAAGGAATTTGAAGGTTGAGTGGAGGAAATGATGAAAGACAAAAATGAGGTTGAGGAAAGAGTAAATAAATCCCTCAAGGAAAAGGAATAAGCTAAAAGTATAGCACAGAAAACAAAAGTGATTGTCTAGAAATTATACAATGTCATTCCATAAGTCTCGATAGTAGTAGAAGGTACTATGGAAGAACAAGTATTGAATATTGATGAAGTCATCAAAGGATTCTGATCACATATAGAATACCTAAAACTGCATAGTGCTCCAGGAATGCCACAAGATGTAAGAGAAGGAAGATAGAGAATGGCGATGAAAGTAGTCGCCAACATCAAGAAGATAGAAGAAGAGTGCACAAAACTATGGGAGGAGAGCGCACAAATCTGGATAGACTTAGTGGCAGATATATTGATGAAGGATGTAGAGACCAAATTAAGAGAATCACAAGAAACAACCCAACAAGCTTTAGAGACGATCACTACACTTCCACTAGCTGAAGGTATGACAACAATTTTGGCACAAAGGAAGTCATATGTTGAAGTGGAATAGATCAGGGATCAACATAACATCCTTCAACAATGTTTAGGACCACTGCAGGAAGAAGCAATGAGGGTGATTGATAAACTAGCTACTGCACAGGGAAAGGTGAAGCAATCATCCCATGAAGCATAAGATAAACTTACAACCTTGACTGCACAGGGGAGCAAAGAGATCCCGGAAATAGAGCTAACAATACAAAAGGAAGTGGAGGTAGCCAAGGAATCCTCCCAAAGGTTCATCAAAGCATGGAGGAGTAGGAAACAATCCTAAGTGGCTCGGAACGAGCCACAGGTGAGTGTTGGGGGCCTGTTGGACAAGTAGTTTTGGGATACAATTTTGGTAAAAATCCTAAGTATAGAAGAAGTGCACAGAAGAGGTATGCAAAGGAAGAAGAAATACTAGGGAGTTGCAGTTGAGATGCATCTAGAAGTACAACATGCAATAAGTGAAATAAAACAAAGAATAAAGAAGGAGAATAAAGTGCGAGAAAAGGAAGGATGACCGCCCGACATGCTAAAGATAGAAGGACGTGCAAAAGTAGGAAGAAAAACAGTTAGAGTGCAAAACCAACATGTGGACGGAAAAGCAAGTGAAAACAACCTGAACAATCAGTTAATTGGACTAGTCATGCATTGTAATAGGGTTTTGGGATGAAAAAAGTAGGGTTTTAATCCCTAGAATGGATGTATAAATATGTAATGGGTTAGGAGCACAAGGGTTCCTCCTTGTGGTTACTCTCAAGAAATATTGTGGAGTCTCTTCCAAGATGTCGAGAGCTCCTCTCTGTAAGAAGGATTATAGGATAGGTTGGGAAGGGAGAGAATCGATGTCAGAATGTTAAGAGATGATGTATAGGTGTTACAAATTATTTTTGTCACCCTTATGACCATTAATGATGTACACCTATCCTTTGTATTTAGAAGGATCAATGGCATGAATCTCTGAAGAAAAATGAAGACACATCTTCCCAGAAATATGAAAATGATCTTTTCCTTTGTAAAAACCTTATAAAAAGGATTGTCTCACCTTTCTCAGTGTTAAGGGTGTGACCATTTAGGATAGGTGCAAGTTGCACTAAAGTGGCCTGGGATGTTGTCGATTTTTTCTCAGTATTAACGGTGCAATGATCGTTTTTATGAAGAAAAAGAGCATCTTCTCGACGTTTCTAGAATAGAATCTTTGAGGGTGAGATGGCCTTCGAGCGATTTGGATCTGAGTTGTATCTCTGTTCTAGTGTGATCATCCTATCCTTTTCATCTTATAAAAGGAGAGGAGTTATCATGGGGAAAGCTAGTTAGTAAGTTAGTGAGTTCTTGAGTTCTTGCGTTTTTGGAGCTTAGTGAGCTAGCTTGGAGTTAAAGTTTTTGGGCCTATGTTGGATTTGAGTTTCACTTTGCCAAGTTGAGATTGTGAGTGACTTTCAAATCTACAGTCTCAGAATTCATGGAGAAGAAGTGTGTGGGAAGCAAGGAACTATTGAAAGGAACCTGACAACCTCAACACATCTGGTTTTATCTTTCTTCCATAATATTTAATACAGTAATATATTTATTTCCCATAAAACTTTTCTTATTTTATTGTATGACTCCTTGATCACATACACGGGTTTTGTTAAGTATACATTGTTTCTTTCACTTCGTTGGATTATGTCTTTTTACAGGTTCAACATCCCATAAGCCTTGGAACGGAGCAAGGATGACACTAGAAAGGACAAACGACATTTAAAAGGTAGGTCATTTATCTCTTGTTAGTTAGTATGCTTGATAATTAAAACTTAGGGAAAGTTTTATATTCTATCTTGTTTTGTTATAATTTCTTCTTGAAGTTAGGGAGATCTATTTGTGTTAGAACTTACCGATTTGTCTGATAAAAAAATTGGCGACTCCACTAGGGAATGGATTGTTTTCCTATTAGTCTTGCTTCCTTGCTTGTCTTCCTGTGTTCTTTTTTCTGAGTCACTGGGAGATCTAGTATGACTCACTGATTTTTGAATTCCCTAAAACAATTTCACTATTTTTTTAATTTTTCCATATTTTTAGTGTTTGATGCACCCTTCCTTTAGACACAGTGCGAAATCGTCGCACTGTAATGTTCTATGGCCTACATTGATCCAGATTTTCCACACTGTGTTAGTCTAGTATCTTGCAACGATTTCTTGGAAAAATAATTTTTGATAGTTTTTCCTTGTCCAGATCTAAGATAAGTGTCTGAGGTGATTTGATTACAGTCTACTTGAAAAATTTGCATATGCTTTTAGCCATTCTTTGCTTTTTTTTAGCTTGTTTTCTTTTGAAATATTTGATCTCTTGCTTTGAGTGTCTTTCAGTTACACAACATTGTTTTTTCTTTGGAATTATTTAGTGAAAGAACTTCTTTTTCTTTTATTGAATAGTTCTTGTTAAAAGAGAAAAATCGTTTGAGTTTCTTTTGTTTCGAAATGATTTTTTATCTCTTTTAGTTTCCTTTCCAAAATAAAAGTGTTAATTCCTAATTTGCATTAGTTGGGAGACAATTTTTACATTTTTGTAGCGAGTTAGCATGTCTTTTGCATCTTTCACAAAAGAAATATTGCATTTAGGAATTTGGGAATTGGGTGTTATTTGTTAAAAGAAAGTTGAATCTCTTCTCCATCCCATAACTAGGATTCATTGAAAAGAAAAATATTTTCATATCATTATTTTGCATTCTTTTGGAGTCAAGTCTAAAAAATCATATGTTTCACTTTCTCACCCTTGAGTAAACAACAACCTTAAAATAAAGCGCTTATCAAATTGATTAGACATTTTATATTTTCTGGTAAAAAACCTACATTAGCTTAGGGTGTAGGGATTTGGAATAGGTTGGAAGGATAACTTTCCAAAACTATCAAACAAGCATAGAATCTTGTGCTAGGGAGAGGTAAATCCACTTATTACATTTTATCCTAGGAAGCCCTTCTCACACAAGGGTTAATCACGAGGTCGCATTAAGGCTAGCCGAGTTACTAACCCTTCTTTGTTGGTCCCAATGTAGTGGTTTATGTTGGAGAAATTTATGTTTTCGACACACTAGTTCGGTGGGAGTTAACTGACTAGCTATATTTTAGACTTTCTAATTTTAGACCATCACTATTATGCATGCATTTCTAAGATAGGATGTCATTGCCTGTATGAGTGAATATCACTCACTCATTGAACATATCATAATATACATTGATTTCCATTATTCATATTGTATCTCKCTTCCTTTTCTTGATAAGCTTTGTTTGTGTATGCTTTAGCTAGGTCTCCTATGTAGGTTTCCATGAAACACTGACATGGTATCAGAGMTGAGTTTCTTGGAGCAACCCATACAAGCCAAAGAAGAGAGAAAGAGGATTTAATTATTGAGTAAAAMTCATTTACGTCATCATCGCAGACTATCCCTATCAAAAGGTGTGACAATTGGAATCAACACAGTCTATCCATTGCTAGGGTGTGATGGTCGCACTCACACTTAAGAAAAAAAAAAATACAGGAATCGTTGCATCCTATACACARCCAAGGTGTGACATCRTCGCACTCTACTCTTCACTAGGGTGTGATGATTCAATTTTTCACAATCGTTGCAATTCATCCTTCTCTAGGGTGCGACTATTCATCATAGTCGCATTGTATCCTTCTTTAGGGTGTGATGATTCAGTCTACCCTCTAGAAAATTGGTTTTCTGTAGTAAAATAGCCATATCTCTAAATCCACAGTCTGGGTCGAGCTGAAATTTTGACCAGAGACGTATAACATAGGGATCCTCATGTTCACCAAAATCTCAAAAACCTGCATCATATTTTAGGAGATATAGTTGTTTTATCATATCTATAGCTTCCATAGAACCGTATGTCATATCTTGGAATCCACGATCTGGGTTTTCAGGATCTTTTCAAAATCAATAGCAGGGATGGAGATGATGGAACTTCTTCAATCAAGTCTAGTGATATACTCACACCATAAAACTATTTTGAATCGAAGCTGAAGGCCGCATTCCAACTCAAAATAAAAGGATTGTATAATTTGGCAATGGCAATAGAAACAAAACCTCCATCGGCACTTGAGAAGACCAGATTGGAGAACCGTAAGGATGAGTCCACATGACTACTTCTTGAGTTAATATCCACTGGTTTATGCTTTCATGTTGCCACATGCAAGACTCCAAACGAGATCTGGAACACCTTGGAAGGAATCTTTGGAAATAAAGATGACATGCGAGGTCATATGCTTGAGGTAGAGTTGAATACCTTATACCCTAAAAGTTTTGATAATATACATGATTTCATTACTAAATTTAAATATTTGATATTGAGCTTGGGTGAATGTGGTATTGATAAGTCTACACAATAGAAACAAATTATTCTAACAATATTGGCCAAGCTAGGACTAGAATACGATGTATATGTCTCCAATTTCCATTCTGGCAGATGTATTTTGGGAGAAAATTGGAAAATGCCTACGATGGCCCAGTTCATTGAGTCTCTCACACAAGAGCAGACAAAACTCATACAGATGGGAATCATGAAATATCCCAAAGCACATGCAATCGCCATGCATGATGGAAAAGGGTCATCCAATCAGAAATTGAAGCAGAAACGAAAGGATCTCTTACATCCAAAGTCAAAGAAGGAGGGATACTCCAAACCCTTCAAAGAATCTTCAAGTTCCAAAGATTCTTCAAATTCCAAAGGGAAGAAGAATCAGGGAAATCAATGCACATATTTCAATAAACCAAATCATGAAGAATCTACATGCATGAAGAATCATATCGATCTTATGACATAGGTACTTTAGAAGAATAACCTTAGAGACTTCATTCCTGAAGGAGCCAAGAAGAAGAAGGAAGAAGACCATGCGCCTAAGAAAGGTAATAATCATGCTCTGGTTGAAATTAATTCCTCATCTGATTCATGGATTATATATTATGGCGCATCACATCATATGGAATCTAAAGCGGAAGTTTTTACTTCTTTGATTTCATGCTCTGGGCCTCCTATTCCCATGGGGGATGATACTCCAATAGCATTTGCAGGAGAGGGAAGAGTGGAACTCCCTGATGGAAGTTTTGAGAATGTCTTACATGTTCCAAAAATTTCTATGAATCTTCTCTCAGTTTATCATATCACTAAAATAGGTAAAAGGGTTGAATTTACATCAAATTTGGTTACTGTACTTGACATGCATTACAGTTCCATTATTGTAGTTGGTGAGGTAGATCACAAATCACAGTTGTATAAGTTCACTAAGTTTACTAACTATGACTCCTCTTTGCTACTTACACATGCTAATGATAGTAGTAGAGTATGGCATGATATATTTGGTCACTTAAACTTTAGGTACATGCAACAACTTTCCAAGCAAGGAATGGTCAAAGGCTTTCCAGACATTCATGTTTCTAAAGGGGTTTGCGAAGGATGCATTATTGGCAAGCATACTGAAGAGAATTTTGAAAAGGGGAAGGCAAGGAGAGCCTCCTCTTCCTTGGATCTTGTTCACAGTGATCTCATGCGTCCATTTCCACATCTGTCCATCAAAAAATAAAGGTATGTTCTTACATTTATTGATGATTACTCGCGCTATACTTGGGTTTATTTTCTCAGGAAAAAGTATGAAGGTTTTGAGCATCTCAAAGACTTCAAAGCTCTAGTAGAGACATAAACTGGGAAGAAAATCAAGATCCTTCATACAAAAAATGGGGGGGATTATATCAATGAATATGTTCATAATATTTGTCGTGAAGCTAGTATCTAGTTGCAGCACACCGTTCCATACACTCCACAACATAATGGAGTTGTTGAAAGGGAGAACATGTCTCTGAAGGAGATGAATAATTGCATGTTGCATGCAAGATCACTTTCTTCCAAGCTTTGGGTTGAGTTACTTAACTGTGCTTCTTATATACATAACATAGAACCTCATAGATCTGTTGGGGATAGGACACCTTTTTAGGCTTGGATAGGTGACAAACCAGATGTCACACACTTATGCATATTTGAATCTAGAGCATGGTCCCATATTCCTTCTAAAAAGAGGAAACCCTTAGATCCATAGAGCACACCTTGCATCTTTGTGGGATATCCAGATGATGTGAAGGGGTACAAATTGATTGATCCCTCTATAGACCAACTCATCATTGAGCGCAATGTTCAGTTTGAGGAGAGTCCTTTGCATGCACCTCCAGTGCAACATGCAAAGAATAATGTGCTTCCATCAGTTCCAGACATCAGAGATGATGATTCCACACACTCATATGCTACATATACAAACACAGATTCATAGGATTCTATATATGTAGATGAGCAGGTAGTACATCCAAATGAGGATCCAACATCGGATCTTCAACAAATTCCCAAGTGGGAACAGTCCACACTTCAGGAAGAAGGAAACCTAGAAGGGGATCCATTAGATTTGAGGAGGACTCGATATCAGCATGTGGATCCTTCTCATGTACTTTCAACTTCTGAACTAGCAATTCCCATGCATTTTATATGGTTCAATATTCTGATACACATACCTACAGTGAGGTTGTTGGAAATACACTATGGGAAGTAGTCATGCAGGAGGAGCATGAATATCTCTTAGAGAATCAGACTTGGGATCTAGTTCCACTTCCACCAGGGAGGAAACTTGTCAGATGAAAATGGGTCTATAGGACCAAGAGAGTAGAATATGGTCAGGTGAGTAGGTACAAGGCCGGATTAGTTTCAAAATGATTTCAGCAGATTCATGGGATAGATTATGATGAGACCTTTTCTCCTGTAGAAAATATGGACTCCATTCACTTGGCTCTAGCCATTGCAACAACAAAAGGATGGGAAGTTCACCAGATGGATGTGAAGAATGATTTTCTTCATGGTGACCTTTCAAAGGAGATCTACATGGAGCAGCTAGAGGGTTTCATTCAAAACTCATCTTTAGTATGAATACTGAATAAGTCTCTCTATGGCCTCAAGTAGGAACCTAGAGAATGGTATGAAAATATGGATTATCACTTTATTTCACATGATTTTATTACATGTAAATCTAATTCCAATGTTTAAATGTTGAGGAATACTAACTCAATGATGATTTTAGTACTCTATGTTGATGATCTTTTGATCACCGGTAGCTCTACTTCAGCCATTGCTTTGGTCAAAGATATTTTTCATGATAGGTTTTCTATGACAGACATGGTTCCACTACACTTCTTTCTTGGTCTTGAGATTAGTCAAGATGCTTCTGGCATCAAAATTTCTCAGGCTAAGTATGCCAGGGATATTCTGGATAGATTCCACAAGACAGACTGTAAGTCTGCACCTACACCCTTCTTATATGGGATCAAACTTGAGGATGGTGGGGATACACCATTAGTGGAAATCACTTTGTATCGACAGTTGGTGGGGAGTCTTCTGTATCTCACCCACACCCATCCAAATATATCATATGTGGTACGAGCAGTTTCCAGATACATGCAGGAACCCCATGATCTTCACCGGAAGGCTTCCAAGCACATCCTCATATATGTTCAGGGCACCATGAGTTATGGGATTCACTATGCAGCTAGTTGTGCATTAGATATCCTAGACTTCAAAAATTCAAATTGGACTGGTGATAGCACATATTGCAAGTCCACATCCGGTTACACTCTCAGTTTAGGGTCAGGCCCAATTTGTTGGTCAAGTAAGAAGCAATCAACCATTGTTTTATCTTCCATGGAGGCCGAGTACAGAGGAGTAGTCAATTGTTTCATTCAGACACTTTGTCTTCAACACTTCCTTACCGAGATTGGTATCCATTTTCACTGTCCGAATATCATATGGTGTGACAATCATAGTACACTTATATTTTGCAAAGATCTAATACAACGACATCGAACCAAACACATTGAGGTCCACATGAATTTCATTAGAGATTTAGTACATGACATGATCATTGATTTGCAATTATGTCCTTCCTATGAACAGACTGTCGACATATTCACCAAGAAATTCACTGAGAATAATTTTCATACTTTGTAGGATCATCTTGTAGTGAAGAACACAGTTTCCTAGCAGCTGCCTTTTGTTCTTTTGATGCATTGTCTTTTGAGGGGGATTTTTGTTCCCACATGGTTTTCCCTCTTTCCTCTTTTTTATTCAGTTTTCATTAGTTGCATTGTACATGACTACCTAATATGGCCTAGTAGTCGTGAATCATTTTTTACTCCATAGCGATCTTCAAGGGGGTGTTGGAGAAATTTGTATTTTCGGCACACTAGTTCAGTGGGAGTTAATTGACTAGTTCTATTTTAGACTTTCTAATTTTAGACCATCACTATTATGCATGCATTCCTAAGATAGGATGTCATTGTCTATATGAGTGAATATCACTCACTCATTGAACATATCATAATATACATTGATTATCATTCTTCATATTGTATCTCTCTTCCTTTTCTTGATAAGCTTTGTTTGTGTATGCTTTAGATAGGTCTCCTATGCAGGTTTCCATCACTTGATAAAAAAACCTTGTGCAAGACTTCTCAAGTCGATTTCAGGCTCAATTACCCTGCCCTTGCATGTATATTGGACTGTCGACTATTTCCCCAAGCATCATTGTTGTAGTTGGTAACTTTATTGGCCTTTCTTTAGGGTAATACACAAGGTGATGGTGAAGGGGAAGTCTTCGTTGTACCTAGAATCGACATTGGCCAAACTCACTCGGGCTCCTTAGAGGTTTAATCCATGTTTATTGTGTGGAAGATTGCACCAAGGCATAAGTCCATTAATCAGGTAGTCAACATAACTTTTCCACCCGTTCTATCTCAACCCCTTCTTACACTATTCTCGTGACGTTGGATTTCATCACCAACTATTCATTCATTGTGAGAAGGTTTTGTTTGCTTATTTGCTTCCTATATTTTTTAGCATGTGTTGTTTTTTTTCCATTATAGGCCTTAGGTTGGATCCATATTTATGGCATCTATTCCCAGAACGACCAATGAAGGAACCCCTTTTCCAGGGGAACCTTTTTCTTTTCCTTCTTACAGAAACATTGGTCCTCCTTACATCGCTACTTTGAACCCTCCAGGTCTCACAATTAGGTTACCGATATGGTTTTTTTCAACTCATGTAATCCCGAATGGATAAAGTGCTTCGGTTGTAATAACTTCCCCCCAATAACATCAACCTTATGTTGATCCTTCACCTTCTTCACCAGTAAGATCTTCTTCTCCTTCTTCACTTGCAAGGTTTTCTTCTGTTTCATATTCTTCACCCAATGAAAGACCTGAAGCTAGTAACCCAGTGGATAAAAAGAAGAAGAAAAGGAATATTATTACAAAGAAGAAAAACAAGAAAGGGTCCAAACTTCCAACCATTGTCGAACACGTTGGAAAACAACCAGTTATTGTTCATCGTGCTGGGAGTGTTGATGATGTCAATATCACCCAAACAACCCATAAGTCCAAGTACCTTTGCAGGATTTGTAAGGGTATCCATATTCTTAAGGATTTCCCTAGTCTATCCAAGGTTATAGAAGCATGGTCTACACCCCCTCACCAACCCATGTCGTCAACCTCTAAACAACATGTTGATGACCTCCCATCAACTAGTCAAGATACCATTGGGAAGAAGAAAAGTAGACTTAAGTTCTCGTGTATGTTATGCGGAGGGAGTCATCAAACTCACCTTTTCCCTCATATGGACGAAGCCTTGAAATTTCTAGAAGACATGATTGTTTCCCAGCCTCGAATTCCAGCTGCTTTCCATAGGATCAACCCACCTATAGTTGATGGCATGATCAATTTGGTCCCTTCGTCGGTCAGCCCTGTTGATAAAGTAGTCAATATGGTCACGTCCTTAGTTGAACCAGTTGACAAAGTGGTAGATCTGATCCCATCCTCAGTCGATCCCACTCTCCTATTAGAGAGTGAAACCCAAATGGTTGATCCATTTCCATCCGTCGACCCCATTCTCCCCTTAAAGAATGAAACCCAAGTGGTTGATCAAATCCTATCATCAGTCGAGACTACTCCACCTCTAGAAAGTAAACCTGATACTTCCCACATTTTTCTCTTTGATATGGAATCTATCATGCTTAGGGGAATTCCTCCTCCTGTGGAATCCCCTCCAAGTAATGAGGCCATCCTTTTTTATTGGGGTGCATTAACTAGACCTCATCTTCCCTCTCACATTCCTTTCAATATTATAGTACAGGTTTGTGGTCGGGATGTTCCTCAGACGTTGATGGACAAATTTGCGTCCGTTAGTATTTTGTCCTCTATTTCTTAGGAAGATTTGCATTTTCCTCAGCTTGTGTCGGTTACCCAAAATCTGTTAGCTTTTAACAGAAGAACCAGTCAACCTTTAGGGACCCTTCCTTAGTTTCCCGTAACTTTGGGAGGGAAAACTTTCTTTATTGATGTTATGGTAGTCCCAGACCCTTTGGATTTTGATTTACTACTTGGGTGAGATTATGTCTATGACATGAAAGCTATCGTGTCCACTCTTTTTCGTGTGGTATCTTTCCCTCACAATGGAAGAATTGTGACTATTGATCAACTTTCATTCGTTGGCCCTAACTTGACCATCAACTCAATGACCTCCCTAATCGGTCTGTATACACAGATGGTATCGCCCCTACCACATGTCAATTATGTGGCGTTGTCTCCCATGCCTTCAGCTACCGATAAAGATGAGCCTCACTATAAGCTCAGTCTCTTATGACTTGGATCCAGTAGTTGACATGGTGATCTCTTCAATAGGGCTATTAGAGCTTGACCTCCTTACCCTTATCACAACCCTCGACATGTGTTCCTTTCAGAGTATGTTTCTTCCATCAAGTGAAGATCTCTTGGAATCCATGACCGAGTTTTTTCCCTTGACATGGTGTTCTTCCAGAGCATTTTCCTCTTGGAAGCCATAATCAAGAAGAGTAATGTTGAGCATGGTTTTTTGATTTCAATCTCATTAAAAAATGAAACCATCTTTGAGAATGGTTTTCTGATTTCAAGCTCATTAAAAAATGAAACCTGGTTTGAGCATGGTTTTCTGATTTCAAGCTCATTAAAAAATGAAGCCAGCTACGAGGATAGTTTTTTCTTCTCTGTGGAAACCTCGTTAAAAAATGAAACAGAGCTTACGAGGATAGTTTTTTCATCTCTATGGCAACTTCGTTAACAAATGAAACAAAGGTTACATACATAGTTCTTCTCCTGTGTCAATCTCATTAAAAAATGAAACTAAGGTATGGGGATTGAACCTGGATTCTCAAGCATAGTTCATGTTCCTATGTCAATCTCATTAAAAAATGAAATAGATTCCCCCCCCTCTCTGTTTGAGTTAATTCCTTCATCTAGTATTTGAAGCTTCATTTCATTCGCCTTTGCAGTTGGACAAAAATATTCTTGGGGGGCAGTGCTTACAACCTCTGTAATTCATGTTGAAGATAAGACACTAGCTTCTTAAGCTAGGAGAAAAACTACCAACCATCCCTGGATAATGTGTTGGGAAGTCGCAAGCATAGTTTTTAATTTGGTTCAATCTTGTGTAAAAATGAAACCACCTACCTCAAGCATAGTTTCCTCTAGTTTGATCTTCTATAAAAATGAAACCAGGTCCAAGCATAGTTTTGTTTAGTTTTAAGCTTGTGTAAAAATAAAATCTATCCCAAGCATAGTTTTGTTTTGTTTTAAGCTTGCATAAAAATGAAAACAATCCTGATCTTAGTCTTTTTTCTTTCTCATGCTCTTAAATACCTGAGAATGTAACCGAGTATACTTTTATGACATTTTCGGACTCGTAAAGGTTATACGAAAAATGAACCCTCTCGAGCTCCCTTTAAGCTGTTTTTAGACTCTCCAAACATGAAAATATTGTCGAGCGATCTTGTTCTTTTCATGCTCGTTAAATAATTTGAAGAAAACATCTGTTGAGTTGTATTTTATCTCTTTTTTGGTCTCATCAGACTAATTTACAAAAAAAGACATTTTGGAGTTTCCTTTAAGTGTTTTTCATACTCTCTAAATATGAAAAACCATCGAGTTTAGTTTCTTTGGGCTCGTAAAACAAACATTGAAAGGCCCATAAGGGACCGAACCACTCCTTCCTAGGGTTCATTAAAAATACTCTAAAAGACTCATCCGAAAGATGATCTTATAGTTCAAGCATATGTTATCCTCCTCAAGCTTGTGTAAAAATAAAGAGGTACTCGCCAGAGATGATGGGGGGGAATTTGGAAAGAAATGTGTTTAAACCTGTATTCTATGGAAGTGAGTCACTTTTGAACATGACACTCTTTCACTCGCTTTGTGTCTAGGTTGGAAAATCCACTTGTCTCTTGATAATACTCCTTTATAAGATTAAAAATTGGCCTGTGATCCTTGTTGTTGAGTTAGTGTTTCCAAGATAGTTTTTGTGTCGTCAATATGTTCAAAGAGAATTTCAACATAGAAATCCTTCTATTGCGTCAACCATTTTTGCAGTCCTTAAGCCTTTTATTGTGTCATCCATCCCTGAGTCATTCTTGAATCACTTGTTACTCTGATCTACTTCAAATCTTGTTACCTTTTTCGTGTCATTGATGGGGGATACATTAAGGCCCTCATGTGACGAGTCTTTTCCTTTTGAATTCAACTTATTATCCAGGAATTAGAATTAGAAACTAATTGGTACCTTGGAACTTGCATGCCTCAATGGTAGGTTTCCTCACTTTCGACAGTGGGTTTTCATTATTGACCCTTGATTAGGAGATTCCGCTGAGTTTTCGACTTCAACTCAAAAAATCTTACCCGTTGGATTGTACTGGTGTACCTTGGGAATCATTGACACTAATGGTGATTTCCATCGCACTTGTTACTGATATTCACTAATGATTGGTAATCAAGTGGTTTCTACCATGTTCGACTTTAGCACATGTATTCGCATGGTTAGATTCATACTATAGAGTGGTGGAGATGAAGACCCTGAATATTTTTTGACAAATTCAGGTTGCGTTGGAGTATATTCATATTGTATTGTTGCATAGATCCACAGTGTATGTCTTGTGGCTATGTTCAAATTGGAGTCTTTAACACATAGATCCATAATGTATTTTTGGTGGCTATGTTCAGAGTTGAGTCATATTGGCATGGATCCACAATCTATGTTTGGTGGTCATGACCTGTCTTCCTTGACATGGATCTTTGCATGTTATAATTTATGATTTGATTCATTTTTATTATGAGTATGGGAATTCCTACCTCAGTGATGATATATTATTGTATTGTATTTCCTTGTTTGTTGGCAGGTTTCCAACCGATGTGTTCCATGTTCCCAACACACACTTGATAAAGTATTTTAGCTATCACTCTGTTCTAGCTTCGTACTTTGGGGGGATTATTGTTACACATTATTTTATTCACCCTTATGACCGTTAATGATGTACACCTATCCTTTGTATTTAGAAGGATCAATGGCCTAAATCCCTGAAGAAAAATGAAGACACATTTTCCCAGAAAGATGAAAATTATCTTTTCCTTTGCAAAAACCTTATAAAAAGGATCGTCGCACCTTGATCAATGTTAAGTGTGCGATGATTTAGGATCGATGTAGGTTGCACCACAGTGGCCTGCAACGTTGTCGCAGTTTTCTCAGTATTAAGGGTGCGATGATCTTTTTTACGAAGAAAAAGAGCATCTTCTCGACGTTTATAGAATTGAAGCTTCAAGGGTGACGTGGCCTCCGATCGGTTTGGATATGAGTCACATCCCTATTCTATTGGGATAATCCTAACCTCCTCACCCTATCCTTTTCATCTTATAAAAGTAGAGGAGTTCTCATGGGGAAATCTAGTTAGTAAGTTAGTGAGTTCTTGAGTTCTTGAGTTTTTGGAGCTTAGTGAGCTAGCCTGGAGTTAGAGTTTTTGGGCCTATGTTGTCTTTGAGTTTCACTTTTCCAAGTTGATATTGTGAGTGACTTTCAAATCAAAAGTCTCAGAATTCATGGAGCAGAAATGTGTGGGAAGCAAGGAACTGTTGGAAGGAAATTGACAACATCAAGGCATCTGGTTGTATCTTTACTCCATAATCTTTAATACAGTAATATATTTATTTCCCATAAATTTGCTCTTATTTTATTGTATGACTCCTTGATCACATTCATAGGTTTTGTTAAGTATACATTGTTTCTTTCACTTCATTGGCTTATGTCAATTTACAGGTTCAACATCCCATAAGCCTTGGAACGGAGCGAGGATGACACTAGTGAGGACATACAACATTTAAAAGGTATGTCATTTATCTCTTGTTAGTTAGTATGCTTGATAATTAAAACTTAGGGAAAGTTTTATATTCTCTCTTGTTTTTTTCTAATTTCTTGTTGAATTTAGGGAGATCCATTCATGTCAACACTTACCGATTTGTCCGATAACAAGAGAGAGAGAAGCTTGCATTGCAGAGTGACTAGTCTAGGATAAGAGAAATATAACCATGATATATCTTTATAAGCGCAGTGCGCAAGCCTAAAGCAATTACCAAACAAATAATAAATAAGTCATTCATTGTGGACATAGCCCAGAGTTGAGTGAACCATGCTAAATATTGTGTTAACTATCTTTTGTGTGATTTTTCATGGATTTTGTTTGATGTTTACTATATTAGAATTGCCTTGTGTATAATCATTGCACAATTTCTATGACTAGTAAAGTAATGGGTTATGTTTTAATTGGGAATACAATGGTAATATGAACCTGAAATATATAAGTAACTCATGAAGGATAAAGGCATACTTATGCGCATAAAACTAATAAGGAAGAATGAATAAAATGATCACCTCCATTTCCTCACTACTATAGAAACCTGGTTCTTGCAATCCCAATAGATACCTCGAGTGAGACTTCATCTGCACATGAAGGTGATGTCAAAAGGGTCGTTATCTGAATGTTTTTGTTGGTCAAACGATAACTTGAACCTAGGGTCTTACAACTGTGCACGACACCAATAGGTTTTAGAGGTTAGGGGATTTAGTGGCTAGGGGTTAGGGGGTTATATATAACTATATAACACATAATATTTAAGAATTTAAATACAAATGATATTACAAACAAATAACAATTAGCAAATAACACAAAAAATAAAACAAATGTAAAATAAATTAAATTAAATAAATAAAACTCAAAGATAAAAAACACATTATGGCCCCAAACCCCTAACCAAATAAACCCATTCCAAACCCGCTAAACATTGCATTGATCTCCCACCTTCTAGTATGGAGAGTGCACAGAGGAGAAACCCATTGACATTTTCATTGGATCAACCCCACCTGGAAATAAGAAGAGTGCACAGAGGAGAAGACTCGTACAAGGAGAGACCGACCCCACCTATGTGTCCAATGAGGGATTGATCCCAAAATATCTTTTGTATGTAGCCTTGTTTCTGATGTAGATCCTATATATGTTTGTTCAATATGAAATTTTTTGCAAAGGCTCTATTTGAGTTCCATTCACTTCAAGTTTTCCCTGTCATTCACTCCTAACTTTAGGTTTGATACACTATATACTGGATCTTTTTGCCATATTTTTGTACATGAAATAGAGAAAAAAAATAGGGTTTGAAATTAAAATTCAACAGACACGATCGGTCCAAAAATATAGATATAAGATTGACGGTCTCAGTTTATTATAGCCGGTGAAAGTGCATGCTGGATAAAAAGGGGTCGGGGCCTAAATTATAAACCATTGTATTAATGATTAAGAATGTGCCATATCCTTATTCATTTAAGTACATAGGTTTGGTATTATCAAACACTTTAGCTCACCCCCGAAATGCAAGAATGGATGACAAGTGGCATGGTGATGTAAGCCAAATAGAAAAGGCATTGCATCGATGTAATTAAATGGATTTTTAAAAACAATTTAAAACAATAAACCATGAAGATAAATGCACATGGTAAACATATGAATATTTGCTAATAAAAGCAAGGGATGATCTAACTAAATTTCAAGATATGGATGGTGTTTTGAAAGGTCAAATAACACAGGGATCCCAAAAAAATTAAAATGTCTACCTGTGAAAGCTCCAATGAAATTATCTTATCCTTGCATGGAAGGGTCAAGCTCAATAAGATACAGCTCTTTGAAAGAAAAATATTAAAAATCAAGCAAGGTCTGGCTAACCTAACATTTTTTAAATGGTGCAGAGACAATGATGTGCTACCAAGATACATTTTAATTAGTCATCACATGTATAGACGAAACAATGCAGAAATATTTTGCATAGCAAGCTTTTCATTGCTAAAATGTGAGATTAGTGAAATGAGAAGACATCTAAATAGTCTATTCCTTGAATGCATGCGTCTCCACTTGAAATTAGTGAACAAAATTTGGTTTGATGTATGGATGGAGGTCACTACCTATCTTTCATTTAAGGTAAATAAAGTATTTGAAATGGAAACCAGAAAGCAATCCAAGAAATTTTCCAACCTGAAGAGGAGACAATCCAATGATGATACGTACACCAATAAGGAAAGGACAAACGTGATCAACATGTCAAAAATTGAGTTGGACGATACCTCTCTAAAAATTCTTAAATGAGGTCTAAAATTCATTGTAGCACCAAGAACCATCCCACCTGAAGATATTATCTGCCAAATTGTGGACATGATTGTTTCCCTCCTTGACCTTGTAGCAGAAGAGATAAGACAAAACTATGCACTTGACCTAAGAAATGTCAAACCATCGAAGAACAACATTAGCATGGAATAGTCTATAGCGCTAAGGAAGATTAGTTCAAACAAAGATGTCATGATCATGAAAGAAAATAAATGGAATGCTACTATCATAATGGACATTAAGGAATATCACAAAAACATGATGGAGTATCTCACAACAATTGATAGATATAGATTTTTTGAGAAAGACCCTATCAATTAAATAATGAAAGAAATCATGAAGGCTATCCAAACGTCCTCCCTGGAAGACAACATAAAATAATAAGATTAAATCTAAAATTCTTGTCATTCCATGCATATATGGGCTTCCAAAAATACACAAAGAAGGTTGTCCTCTGAGGCCAATTGTAAAAAAAATAGGTTCACCTTTGTATGGACTAGCTAAGAAACTCATAGAGAAACTTAAACCTCTAGTTGGTCACACTAGGCCATTCATCAAATACTCCTCACATTTTATACAAAATATAAAATCCACAAAAGTAAAGGAAGCGAATATCTTGTTCATTTTTTATGTTGTGTGTCTAGACACAAAGATTTCAGTAAATGGTGCCATAAATGTAATAAGAAGATTCACAAACAATGAAACAACAAAACTGGTAAAAGTGTGCCTACAATCTACATATTTCAACTTCTGAGGTGACATATATGAAAAAGCAAATGGTGTATCTATGGGATCCTCGCTCTCTCTAGTTGTGGCAAACATTTTCATGGAATACTTTGAGGAAATGACCATTAACACTTCTCCATTGAAACTAGAACACTGGAAATTATTTGTGGATGACACCAATTTCATCTGGCCATATGAACAATAAAATTCAGAAGAATTCCTAGGACACATGAACAACCAATTGAAATATATTAAATTCACAATGCAAACCGAAAATGACAAAAATCTTCCCTTTTTAGACATCCTTCTTACCAGGGAAAATGATGGAACACTTACACATCAAGTATACCGGAAAAATATGCACATGGATAAATATATTCAAGAAGAATCTCATCATCACTCGACTCATAAGATTGGTGGTATAAATATGTTGGAAATCAGGGCCAAATTATTATCTTGTTAAAGTCTTAAAAAGCAATGGCTACAAGGAAATGATAATCAAGAAAACCATACAGAAATCCCAAACAAGTAGGCGGATAGAGGGAAGAAATGAAAACATTTTAAAATCTATAAAAATACCCTATATCCAGGGGACAACTAATAGGATAACCAACATATTATGTAAGAAATAAATAATGGTTGTGTTCTCACCCCTGAACACTTTGAGAAGCATACTTGACCCTACAAAAGATCGAACATACCCTAGAAAGAATAAAGGTATCTATTCTATCTCATGTGACTGCGGAAAGGTATATATTGGTGAGATTGGCCACTTTATTCAAACAAGGCTAAAAGAACATAATGCTAAAATCATACATGGATGAGCAAAGAAATATACACTTGTTGAGCAATCCATATCTTCCAAACATCACATATGCCTTGAAAATGCATAAGTCATCGTCAATATTGATCATTACACAAAAAGATGGGCCAAAGAAGCCATATAAATTGAAAAAAGATTGAATAATATCAATCATAATATAATGTAAATCTTGGGCACCTATTATCAACCGGATTAAAAGTTGCTATTAATTACTATAATGTCTCACCTTAATAGAGCTGACACAGTGATTACCTTTTTAAGGTGAGAAAAAAAATTATTAATTAATGGATTAGGGTTAGTGATCTAAGAGAGAACTTTATTGTATCTCTTCCTGGTGATGGGATGAATTACTTAGCCCAAAAATGTGTGATGTGGTTGTACAAGATCCATCCTCATCGAGCTCATGGACACATGTAGTTATTACTCATTTTCCCACTTTAGTTAGTGTGTGTGCACAATTTCCAAAGATTCATGTATATTTCAACCCTTTACTAAATTCTAGGCACAAATCACATTAGTATATAGACTTTAGGGTTTAAAACAAATCCCCAGTCCTGTAATATGTAACTTTTAAATTACCAACACCATACATGGATTTTTCTCCTACAGCATGCATTTTTCATGATGCTATTTTTTCATGCATTCTTTTGCACTTACAATGAAGCTTTTAGCCTTACTCACACTAGAGGGTTTAAGGTTTCAAAATGTAAAAAAAAGTTTGAATAGATTTAAAGTGATAAAGTCCAAACTTCACAATTTGAACCACTCAATTTGGCATTCATATGAGTATTAGGCATGCATTTTACAGTAAGACCGTTTTATCCTTCATTTTACAAAAAGTTTTGAATCTTGATTCAAGGTAGAATTCCTTTGTCATTTTAAAATGCACTCTGGAAGAAATGTATAGATTTCTAATGCTATTAAATTCACCCCAAATATTAGATCATTAAATTTGGAGCTATATAGAAACATGGATGTGCATTTCCATTAGGTTAGTTTCTATTGTTTTGGTCTCTCAATTTACAAGATAGATTTTTCCTCTTTTACACAGTAGGCACTTTTATGTTTGCAAATGAAAATCTAAATATGTATATAGGTGTAAAATTAACTAAGACAACCTCAAAAACTTGAATCACTCAAATTGGAGGTGTGTTAATCTCCAAGCATGTATTTTTTAAGCCTGACGTACATTTTGCACAAATGCAGAAATTATAGTTTAAAAACAAACACATATTTTTCTCATTCAGGTATTCCACTTTAGCCTTTCTAGAGTATCGCATATGTTGATATGTATGTTTATTTATTTAATTTTTATTCAGTCATAATATTTAATTCTCTAATGATTTATGCAGGTCTTCACAATGGAAATGAAATTAACAATTGGCCTATGTGTGATGTGGTTGTACAAGCTCCTTCCTCATTGAGCTCATGGATATAGGTACTTACTACTCATTTTTTCCATTTTAGTTATTTTGTGTGCATAGTTGCCAAAGATTCATGTATACTTCAACCCTTTACTAAATTATTGGCACACATCACTCTAGTATATCATCTTTAGCGTTTACAACAAATCCTCATTCATGTAAATTGTAACTTGTAAATTACCAACACCATACATGAATTTTTCTTCTTAAGGCATGCATTTTTCATCATGCCCCGTTTTCATGGTTTTTTATGCATTTTTTTGCATTTACAAGGACTTTTATCCTTTATGCACAACATAGAGTTTTAGATTTCAAAATGCACAACTAAGTATGATTAGATGTAAAATGATAAAATCCAAACTCTACAATTTGAACCACTCAATTTGGAGGTCATATAAGTCTTAGGCATGCATTTTACAGTAAGACGACATTACCCTCTATTTTACGAATCTTGGTTCAAGGTAGAAGTCCTTAGTCATTTTAAAATATACTCCAGATGAAATGTATAGATTTAGAATGTTATTAAATTCACCCCAAATATTAGATCACTAAATTTGGAGCTATATAGAAGCATGGACGTGCATTTCCATTTGGTCACTTTCTATTGTTTTGGTCTCTCAATTTACAAGGTAGATTTTACCTCTTTTACACAACAACCACTTTTATGTTTGTAAATGAAAATATAAATATGTAGACAAGTGTAAAATTATCTTATACAACCTCATGAAATTGAATCACTCAAATTGCAGGTGTGTTAGGGCCTGGGTGTGTAGTTTTTAACCCTATAGTGCATTTTGCACAAATGAATAAATTATAATTTAAAACTAAAACAAGTATTTTTGTAATTTAGGTATTCCATTTTAGCCTTACTAAAGTCTCGAACATGTTGATATGTCTGTTTATTTATTTAATTATTATTCAGTCATATAAGTTTTTATTCTCTGATGATTTCTGCAAGTCGTCGCAATGAAAATGCAACTAACAACTAGCCTATGTGTGATGTGGTTGTACAAGATCCTGCCTCATTTAGCTCCTAGATTAAGGTAATTACTACTCATTTTTCCATTTTACTTAGTTTGTGTGCACAATTGCCAAACATTTATGTATATTTCAACCCTTTACTAAATTATAGGAATAAATCACCCTAGTATATCTTCTTTAGAGTTTACAACAAATCCCCAGTCCTGTCATTTGTAACTTGTAAATTACCAACACCATACATGGATTTTTCTTCCTTAGGCATGCATTTTTCATCATGCCCTATTTTCATGCATTTTATGTGTTTTTTTACATTTACAATTGTTCGATTACTGAGAGGGGGGGTGAATCGGTAATAGAGCAATCTAATCCTTTTTAACCACAAAATGCAAGTGTTATATCAATGTATCATTATCATCCAATAGTTGCAGAGTAAATAAACAATGAACAAATGAACAATCATACACATACACAGTACACCAGTGTTTTTACGTGGAAACCCAAAGCGGGAGAAAACCACATAATTCTTTTTCTTATATGTCCTTACGAATTACATTCATTGGAAGCACCAAATTCCTTTGTTTTCCAGCTGCAACTAGAAGGAGGCTCCAATCCCCTAGTTTCTCAGGCTACAACCTGAGGGAAGATCCAACTCCCCAATTCTCTAGCTACAACCAGAATGAGGCCACAAACCCCTATGTTCTCTGGCTACAACCGAAAGGTGGCTACAACCACCTGTCCTTACCCCGTCCAACCGCCCTGACGTAGAAGTAGAATGATGAACCATTGTCGCATTATCACTGTGAGATATACTATTGTAAACCTATACCAATCAACCTGTAATCAACATGTACCATAAACAAGTGCATTAATCATGCACCAACATGTACCAAACAACCTGTAATCATCTTGTACCATAAACAAGTGCATCAACCATGCACCAACCTGTACCATCAATGAGTGCATCAACCATGCACCAAATATGTACCAATCATTCATTAAATACACATAAACTATGACTCATCAAGATGTACCAACATCAGCAACTATACATCACATCTATGTACCAACTCATCAACTACTTGTCTCAACCATGTACCCAACATGTACCTCAACCAAAATCCCTCATCAATTTCATCATCCAAATCTGATTTGTAACTCTGTAATAGACCTGGTGTATATGATCACATACCTTGTTGAATTATGTCTTACTCTAGAGAGAGAACTTGTAGATTTTTGCCCACATAGAAATTTGTTGTATTGATCTTAGAAAGCATCATCAAAAGAATTTATCCTCTCTTGAATTTTGGCCTTCTTTACTTCACCTTCCCTCTGAAATTTGGCTTAGATATCATTTGGTTACCTCAGTCACTTGTAGATATTCAATATGCTAAAGTGTGATTAAAATGAGAGATCATTGCCTCTTATTTATACTTTCATGTAGCTTCCTCAAGGGGTTACCTTTTAACCATGTTAACCCACTTTCCTTATTTTCGGGTTAGCCCACTTCTAACCACTTGTCGACTTAGTAATTTCTCCATTAACTTTATTATTTAAATAATTTATTTTGTATCCACTTTGACTTATAGTACACTCATCACTTCACTTTACCTCAAGGGGTTACCTTCTAACCATCTTAAACCACTTTCCTTATTTTAGGGCTAACGCACTTCTGACCACTTGTCCACTTAGTAATTTCTCCATTAACTTTATTATTTAAATAATTTATTTTGTATTCACTTTGACTTATAATACACTCATCACTTTACTTTATTATTTAAATAATTTCTTCTTTGCAACCACTTTCACTACTTTGACCTTTTGGGGCTTCTAGATGATGCATGAGGGTTCTCCAACTTCAAATGGCCATAACTCACTAACTGTGAGGAGTTATGTGACGTTCCACATACCACTATAAATGGCAGGACATGTACTATCCATCTAGAATATTCTTGCCTACAAATATATCAAAACTCATACCATTATCCATCAAAAAAACTTGGGTCCATTATCCAAACCTTTTTGCTACCGGAATTCACTACCGGACTTTCTTCAAGGGTCGACATCAATGACAACCAACCCAATTAATCAACAACAATGTAAATTTTAGCCTTTACACACAATAGAGGTTTTTAGGTTTCAAAATGCACAACTAAAGTATGATTAGATGTAAAATGATAAAATCCAAACTCCATAATTTGAACCACTCAATTTGGATGTTATATGATTCTTAGGAATGAATTTTACAGTAAGACGGTTTTACCCTCTGTTTTACAAAAAGTATTGAATCTCGGTTCAAGGTAGAATTCCTTAGTCATTTTAAAATGCACTCTGGATGATATATATATATATATATATATATATATATATATATATATATATATATATATA
>ML779115.1:35892-46058 GCA_009831015.1 Picea engelmannii | reverse complement strand
TGTAATGTTTGTATTTGCCATTGTATCTTTTCTGTTCTTTTTTGAATATTTGTTTACAATAGACATTGTAAAAGGTTAGAATTTATAGTAGATAGGTGTAATGTTATCTAAGACAACCTCAAAAACTTGAATCACTCAAATTGCAGGTGTGTTAAGACTTGGGTGTGCATTTTTGAAGCTTGGCATGCATTTTGCATAATTGAAGAAATTATAGTTTAAAAGAAAAACACATATTTTTCTCATTCAAGTATTCCACTTTAGTCTTTCTTATTTTATAGTGACACAGTTTTACCCTCCATTTTACAACAATTACTAAATTTTGGTTCAAGGTAGACGTCCTTAGTCATTTTAAAATGCACTCTGGATGAAATATATAGATTTGGAATGTTATTAACTTCACCCAAAATCTTGGATCACTAAATTTGGAGCTATATAGAAGCATGGGCATGCATTTCTATTAGGCCACTTTCTACTGTTTTGGTATCTCAGTTTACAAGGGAGATTTTTCCTATTTTACACAACAACCACTTGTATGTTTGCAAATGAAAATCTAAATATGTAGACATGTGTAAAATTATCTAAGACAACCTCAAAAACTCAAAGCACTCAAATTTGAGGTGTGTTAAGACCTGGGTAAGCATTTTTGAAGCCTCGTGTGCCTTTTTCACAAATGCAAAATTTATAGTTTAAAATGAAAAGCAAGTATTTTTCTCATTCATGTATTCCACTTTGGTCTTTCTTATTTTATAGCAACACAGTTTTACCCTCCATTTTATAAAAATTCTTGAATCTCGGTTCAAGGTAGGAGTCAGACATTTTAAAATGCACTCCAGATGAAATATATAGATTTAGAATGTTATTAACTTCATCCCAAATCTTAGATCACTAAATTTGGAGGTATACATAAGCATGGGAGTGCATTTCCATTAGGTCACTTTCTATTGTTTTGGTCTCTCAATTTACAAGGTAGACTTTGCCTTTTTTAAACAACAACCACTTTTGTGTTTGCAAATGAAAATCTAAATATGTAGATATGTGTAAAATTATCTAAGAATACCTCAAAATATTGAATCACTCAAATTGCAGGTGTGTAAAGACCTGGGTGTGCATTTTTGTGAGGCCTTGCGTGTATCTTTGCACAACAACATAAATCATAGTTTAGAAGAAAAACATGTATTGCTTAAGTGTGAATGTGCATTTTTAGATGTGGAGACTCTAACAAGCTTGAATTAGGGTTTTATGCAACAATAGAAACCCTAATCCTAATCGTCTATATCATCATATATTGAGAATATTTTCATCTACACTTGGCTCAACCTCTTCAACTTCTTAATATAACACATCTATCTTCTCCCTATGTCCAATACAATGTTCAAAAATAATTTGATTTTTTTTACTTTATTATACAAGTGTCAGACCTCTAATGCCTCTGTTCATCGTAGAACGCATGCTGGTATTCTGACGGATTGTTTCCATCTGTCTGTCGCAACCCCAACAGATTTGTAGCTCTCATGCATTTCCACTCCAATGGAAGTTTCACACCATGGCTTTGTCGATCCAACGAATCTACCATGCTATATCGTTGGACTACCGACAAACTCCACCCTCTAGAGCATCACCACTCTCATGTAGGTCGTCGACCATAAGGTCACAATTTCAATGTAGTCTGCGTTGAATTTTCAATGATAATTATGTGCACCTATGTCAAAATAACGATCGAACTCATCGGTAAAACGACGATGACTTGGATGATGATGGTTTCTTGGAAAATGACATGTGTCAACCCAATGCGTCGAATTAATGACAACTCTATGAGTGTCGCACTTGCAACGATTCGATGCGACAATTTGTTTTTGGTAAAATCTCTCCACAATTGCCACATGGTAGTTTGTTATGTCAGATGTTCAATATATGGGTATGACCGTCAAGACTGCGGCAAAAGGCATTTGATGAAAAAATGGAATTGAGTTCGTCGGAGTGCAGATGTGATTTTGTCGGAAGGGCATCAGAACATCATCATAAATGTGCCAAATGTACAAGTGTACTGAATCATTCAATCACTTATACTAACATAATAACATTAATACATCAAGCACATCAGTAACATTCACCTAGATTATAATAATTGAGTCAAGCATTTAATACAATAAGATAGTAAGTCAAGAAACAAGGTTACTTGATTAAAACCCAAATACACTCTCAACTACTCTAAAACACCCTTCCTCCCTAACCTACTTCCATATTTCAGTTCCTATCCTTCCTCTGCTGGACTATATTGGAGCATCAACTATATTAACCTAACTCTAGATAGAACCTGTAAGTGGAAGTGTCAACTATCTTGAACAAACTTCCCCAACATGAAACTGGCAATCACCATCACACATCTAGGGGAGCTTGGTTTAACATAACCCTCCCATGACTCTAAGTTTCAGAGGATAAATGGTGGGAAATACCTCCACACCTCTTGATAGAACTATGGTCAACACTCTATCATGGACCATGTTGTGGAACTGTGTTCTAGGAGCTTTGTTATCGAATATCCAGTTTCAGGTAGTCGTGCCACTTGAAAAAAATGCACTTTCCCAAATATCATGACAATGCATTTGAACCAATGTAAAATAGCATAAGGATAATTCCCATCATACTATTTCTCCGATGTCCACGACATCTACCACTCATTATCACACTTCTTTAGCTATTACATAGCTCTTTCAACTAGTAGGTTAGTTTACCACACAAGCTCGTGCATAACCATATGCTATTGAAATGTGTTTTCATTTAAAACATATCATTGAACCCGATATCCACATACCAAGATCCTTCAATCAAAACTTACATGCTAGAAGTAAATCATATAACATATGTCGTTAACAACATAACAATAACTATTCATGGTATTTACACATAACTAGGTCCAAATGCCCATAATTTGAAATATCAATGTTTAAGAGTGTTCCACATATAATAAGCAAATTAAAATACAATTAGACCATAAGTAAATTTATTTTCCTAGGTCCAAAAGGGAAATTAAACATATACCAGAAAAAGAACAAGGTGGAAGATGGTATTTGAAAAGATGGATTGAGACTAGAACACTATACTTGGATTGTGTAACATTCCACTAATTGTACTCATGAACCTTCTTAGATATAATGATATATTTTTATGTACTTATACAAAGAACTATTTACAACTTTTAATATACAAAGAACTATTTACAACTTTTAATTTTTATATGATGTAACTCTTCATGTACTTATATGAGTCAAGGTACAACCCTATTTTTGATGATACATTTTGCTAATACATTTTTATATTATATAATAAAAAAAAATTATATTAAAAAAATTTATAATAAAAAATTTATATATTAAAATTTTTTATTAAAATTTATATTATATAATAAAAAATTACATATTTAAATATTTAGTATAAATTTATAATAGAAATTTTTTTATATATTATATAATAAAAAAAAAGATATATTAAAAATTTATATATTAAATTTTTTTATAATAAAATTTTTTATTATATAATAAAAAAATATATTTAAATATTTAATATAAATTTATAATAGAAAGTGGATTATGAATCCCACCATTTTTTCTTTAAAACTGAAAACGACTTGAAAAAATAGAGCTCCTACTACGTATTAACAACTTAAACATTGGAGAATTCACAATCTCTGGCCGCCTTCCATTCACTATCTCTCAGAAGCTGCCTGTAGTACCGTGGCCGAAGAAACACAATCCCACAAATAAAATATTTTGACATTAATTATATAATTTAAAATACTTAAATATGCATTGTGAATTTTAGATATATGTTTTTGTATACCTAACCTTAAATATGGAATACATATTATATATATATCATTAATTTGTTTAAGCTCTACTTTCTTTTTAGTTATATTTTACATAAATGTTATAAATTAAAATTTGATAAAAAAAATTAATTTTAAATTATAATTATAAAAATATAAATAAATTGATTATCTTTAAAAATTGTAAATTCACATTTTTTTTATTATTATTAAAAGGTATTGATTAAGCTATAAAATTTAGACAAAATATCTAACTAATAATTTTCAAAATAATCTACTGCCTTTTAATTTAGCTTATTAAGCCATGGTAAATTGCTAGCTTTATACATAGAGTTCTGAGTGGAAAAACACAGAAAAGTGTACAGAAAAAGACAAACAAAAATACTTGTTTTTTTTTTCTTTCCTTTATTATTGATTTAGACATTAAGCCAGGGTGGGTGGCCCAGAATTCTTTTTAAATTGAGACAGTCCGCAAGTGGGTTAGATGGAGAGATTTTTTTTCATTGAGACAGTCCGCCACCGGGCTAGGTGGTTCAGAGATTGTGGTTCAGAGATTGTTTTTTGTTTTTTATTTTTTTAAATAGGAAATTATTTATAGTGTTGAAGGTTAATTGATTTAATTTATATTTACGTTGAAAGGTGTACATTTATTGACAATGGGCACAATTAATGATCTTTTAATCTTAAATTCTAATCTGATAGCTAAGCATTGAAGATGCTGGCATATTCTTAGTCGTCCTTCAAAATTAATGCCTCAGATTTATTGTTTATAACTTCCTTGCATTTATGAAGGTATCTGTTAACATGTTTACTTTTTTACATTTACCTAATCACATTATAAATTTCCTGTGTAAAAATACATAATTGCCACATTCAAATGATTAAGAAGGATTAAAATATATGCAGGCCATGTTTATATCATTAAAAAAACATTGGTGACACTCATTAAGTCGTTTGATGCCACGACTTGCCTTAGTCAGTTCTGAATGGAACCCTTTCGACGATCTCCAGCGACAAGTCGATTGTGCTAGTGATATATGTTTAAGAGATGTTAATATATTATATTTGGATGGATATTTGATAAAAAAATGATTTGAATATTATTCTTGGATGGAAATTTGATAAAAAAAATTGTGTAAGGGATATCTGAGTTTATTTGTGATTTATTAGTTTAAGGTATTACTTGTGATTTAGTCTTGTGATTTAGTCGGTGAAAATAGGTTGATAATTACTTGAATTAAGTGTTTATTAGTTATATGTGTTAGAGGTAATATATTATTATTGTATTGAATATGGGGTATTCAAATTGTTGTAATTTTTTTAATGAATTAAAGTTTTATTTTTCAAATTTATGTTTGGAAAAATTTGATGAATTGAGTTATCTTAAAATTGGTCATAAACAAAATTCTCAAAACTAACTTCCCACATAATTCATAAACCATTAAAATCATTAAAATATTATATTGATACCATATCTATGATTAGATGAATTCATCATTCATCAATAATCAAAATTTCATAAGCAAAATTCTCAACAATGAAAAGCTAACATAATTCCTAAACCATTAAAATCATTATAATATTAAATTGATACCATATCTGTGAATCAATGGATAAATGAGTTGTTGGTGAGATGTCACACCACTTGCACTTGCTGAGTAAAGAAGATCTGCTCTAGTAAGAAAATATTAATAATAAAAAATATATAATATGAAAATAAAGTAATTATATAAATAGAAATAAATTTAAATTTTATATTTTTAACCTTTTTAATATTTAATAAATTCATTTATATTGATTAATCTACAAAGTATCTCAATGAAATGTACAAAAGTAAGGAGGTTAACTAGGGAGTAATTTTTTCTCTTGAATTATTTGAGGGTTTTTAGCTGTTTGTATTTAAATTTTTGGCTAATCCAAAATTTGATCAATTTTCTGAGCATCTGTGTTGGCTTAAAATAGGGCAAAATCTCTGATAAAGTTTTGAAATGCATGGAACTGTGAAATGCATAAAACTGTAATCCATACTAAACTTAAACTACCCTTGAAAATTTGACCAAATTCAGACCCATTTTTTACCTAAAAAAAAAAACCAAATTCAGTCCAAAAGATTACTCCCTCATTATCCTACTCCCAAAAAATAATAAGCCTCACACGGAATCCATCTGACAACGATAAAATTGCTGACAGTAGAAAATCCTTCTATAATATTAAAGAAAATGCAGCCAATCATATGGAAAATGGGCTTATGTACCAATAAACTTAGTTGGAATGATTACAAGAGGACATGATAATTGCCCTGGTACTTCACTATAGCCAGATAGAGTTTGCATCCATTCCCAGTATTACACGATTATGTTTTGGGCATACTTTCTCGTTGAAGGCGGACTTGCTCCCAGGCCAGATAAGTTTGAAATGCAGCTAAACCCAATAAGATGCATGCTGCAAACAAAGATAATGCCGACTATGGCTTTGAGAGAAATACTTTCGATAACATTCAGTAGCCATGGTTCTATATTTGCTTCTGTAGAAGCTGTTAAMGTCATATATAGCGTTGTGTAGAAGATTGCTCCAGAGTTAGCCCACTGGGTTGGGCAGATGGCAGAGAGAACTTTTTCTAAATTGAGAAGGTCTACCAAGAGAGTAGGTGGTTCATAAAAAAAAATTAAATTTTTTTTTTTTTTTAAATAAGAAAATGTTTAACAGGGTTAATTTTTTTATATAAGAATTGAATTGATTATTGGGATAGGTAGGATAACAATTATTGTACATAACAATCCAAATTAAACTCAATTATTCTACTTTCAATGATATATTATATTTTATTTTAAATGAGGATGGTTTTTCAATGATATATTATATTTTATTTTAAATGAGGATGGTTTTTCAATGATATATTATATTTTATTTTAAATGAGGATGGTTTTTTAGATATACATATTCTATTTTTTATAAAATTTAAAAACTATTTTTATCAAATAAAAAATATATTGGATATTTAAATTGTTCTACTTTCAATGTAGATGGTTCTTAGGAAATCAAAATTATATTTTTTGGTATAAAATTTTAAAAACAATTATAGGTTTAGAAATTTTTTGGTCTAGAATTTTCATGGATCCTAAATTATTATTAAATTCAAATAACAACATAAGAGAATCAAGAATTTCTAGAATAATATAATTTTTTGTTTTCAAAAAATGAGATTAATTTATTTTTAACAATTTATGAGTTAAATGAATTCTACATAGAACTTTTTTCAACTAAAAGTTTTTGTTCAATGAAAACAATAGATTTTGTGGTAATTTAACAATGTTGGACCCTTCACTTTTAATTTCTTCTATCTAACTTCTGGTTAATGAATTCATCTTTGAATCTAGTTTGTAATGATATAAAAAAAAAAAAAAGATTTTTGTTAAAAATTATCATTTTTTAATATTTTTATTTTAAACTTTATCACTTAAGAATTTGAGTGTTATCAAAATCTTATGTAATAAAAATTTAATATAATTAAAATTACCCAAAAAAATAAAATAAAATAAAATAAAAGTATATCTCCTCACATCATCTTATTCAAAAAGGTATTTTTAATTTTATTTGTATTGGTCACATGAAATAGAAAATTAATGCCACAAAAAATGTGTTCATTTGACACTATTTTTTTCTTTTTTTTATTATATTTTTATTATATTTTTATTATATCTATGTAGATTGTGCATGTGCACACGAACACACACACAGGTCTCTCATTATGACTACCTAAAATTTTTAAGTATATGCACTTAAGAAATATCATTCCACAATATGTCCATAAATAATCTTTTTGAAATATGAGTAAAAATATAATGGTAATTCTTTGGAAATCTTGTTTCTACTTCAAAATGAAAATTTCAAAGAAAACATGAGTTTTGATTGCTTGAAGTCAAAGAAAATGAAAATTTTACATTTTTTATTGAAAAAAAAAAAGAGCAAGAGTGTTACCATTTTCATGCTTTCACCTAGCTATCATTGCATGTGTTCTAGTGGAAAAATTAATGTCCACTTGAAGAGAATTGTGTGTCAACTATGGAAAAATTAATGCATGTGTGAAAATCTTGGAGAAGGATCACATGTGAGGTGACTATTAAGTGTTGATGAACTATCTTGATGTGTACTAGTTAATTGGTTAGTGTAAGAGTATTAGATGGCTAAGAGAACCTCAAATGGTGTCACAATACATATCAATTTATGGTGATGTTTTCAAGAGGTAGTTCTTGGAAAGAGCATGAAGTTCACTAAAGGTTTGTTGGGTTCGAAAATTGGGGTTCGTTTCATATGTAAGTTTGTGTACTTATATTAAAGTTTTTATGATCTTACATGTAGCTAGTTATGGTTGTAAATCCTACATGGGCATGTGTACCCATAATTTTTTTGTTTTGTATTACACTATGGTTTGGAGTTCAACAATATGTATAAGAGGATGAGTGTGAGCTTGTTTACTTTCACTTGTCACTATAAG
Organism: Picea engelmannii; assembly: GCA_009831015.1. Lineage (NCBI taxonomy): Eukaryota > Viridiplantae > Streptophyta > Pinopsida > Pinales > Pinaceae > Picea > Picea engelmannii. The sequence continues at coordinate 37,740 of ML779115.1, read as the reverse complement.
ACTACTTAGATTTGTTTGATAGCCTTGGAGGCTTCCTTACTAGTGTTTTAGTAAGGAGGCCTTCATGAAGTTGATGTGGATATAGGGAAAGTGAAGCAATAATTACAATGATCATGTTCATTTCTACATTTACGTGATAAGGAAGGTTGTTCATCTATAAATGAATTGTTAACACTTGTTTTTCAAGTGGGCAATATGTTGGGTATGGACTATGGGTGATTGTAGTGAACCTTTGTAGATAAAGTATAAAATATGACCCTAAACTTCAAAAATAAAAAAATGCATTCGCACAATAGATAAAAAAGAATTTAGAGAGAAATCTCAAGGTAGGGTAAGACCATCAAATACTCCTTATAGAAAGAATCACTCCAAAAGCAACACAATTATCAACTTAACAAGAACTATGGCCTCCAAATGAGAACTCTAGCCCTTAAACTCATATTGTTACATAAAAACCATGAAAATCAACCCCTAAATCAAAAAGTGATGTTACTAGTAGCATCATTTTTTTCTAACAATGTTAAAATTACAACATTTTTAAGCATAGCCTTCAAAACTCATATAGTTGCTCAGAAAAAACTTAAAATCAACACCTAAATCAAAACATGATGCTACCTAATTTTTTTTTGTTTTCTAAACTTTAAATTTTAACTCTTTACAACCTAATTGAAATTGTGGCATTGACAATGCAAATAAACAACCCAAAATTGGACCCCAAATGGTCACTTGAAATTTTATTTACAACCTTTTTTTTTTTTAAATTTACATTAAAAATACTAGAAAGGAGAAAATGTTTGCAAATAATTATTTTTTTAAATGAAGAAAAAACCACAGTTGCACGAGAACTGCTCCCGGCATTTCCAACATCTTTGGAACTCGTTCCCGAAGTTTCGGGAGTTTGGGAACTAGTTGAGAATGTCCCCAATTGGTTGGGAGCTCTTTTGGGAACTTGGGAGCTTTTTGAGAGCTTCAACATCAAAGAAATGTGAGCTTGGGAACCAGTTTCCTAAAGGAAGAGCTCTAAATTAAAAAAGAAGAGCTCTAAATTAGAATTATATTAAATTAAAATGTAAATAGATTTATTTCACTATTACAGATACATAAGTTCTTACAAAGATTTTTATTATATTTATTCAAAATATCACTATAAAACTAAGACTAAACTACATATAAATATTATTTCAAAAATTAGTTAAGTAAAAAAACTTAATAATACTCACTTTATAGTTGTGGATATGAAATTTTTTTAATGCATGTATCTTTTCCTTCAAGCCCAAACTAGACATAAAAGTCTAATAAATCAATACCCTATCCATGACAAGCATTTGCTCCACTCTAGTTTTGATATCAACCAACCATATCATTGACTTTTCATATTAGAGTACTATTTGTTTTTTCCAATAAAAAAATAAGAATGCTTCAAATTTACAAAGATGTTCAAAGTTTATGTATGTAAAGTTTAATTTTAAAAAGATGTTAAAATTGTCTATATGTATTTTCAATTTTGTTTCTCATTTTCTAATAGAATATTTATGGATATTAAAGTTTCGCTATTGTGTTAAATATATTCATATAATTATTAGCACAAATTAAATTCGTAATTTCAATATTGTAGTTGCTGCAATAGGAGAAATATTGTCATGTATTGACCTTCAATTTTATTGATATAAGATTTAAAATGTATAAATATCTCTACACATTGTAATCTAAAGTATCATTATAATCTAAAATAATTTTTATATATTTTTAATATATATTATTGTCGCTCCCAAATTCACGTTTCCTGTAAATTTGAGGGAAACTTCTACTCATTCCGGACACTCGTATCCACGTTCCCAACGTTCCCAC
>ML779114.1:2901729-2916789 GCA_009831015.1 Picea engelmannii | reverse complement strand
TATATATATATATATATATATATATATATATATATATATATATATATATATATATATATATATATATATATATATATATATATATATAATTTTCTACAACAATATGAAATTTTCATATTTTTAAATTTTTATTTATTTTTCTACGTTTATAAAAATGTAATTCTTAAACACATACACTAGATATACATACATAAATACATATACATATACACATACATAAATGTAAAACAACAATACATACATTATCATATAAAAATATCATATAAAAAAATACCATGCACTAGATACATCAACACCACAATTGTGCCACATGCAAACCATAATTATATCACATGTGACACTAGGGCTTACTTATGTGAGATGCACATCATCCACATAAAACTCACTTTAACCATATACCTCATATAAAATAAGCATATGGAGTAGTCAACCTTGTCCATGTAGTAGCATGGCAAACTAAGGTGACGAGTCTTCTCATTAATGTTCAATCTATATGACTTGATAACTTTTACATAGAACCATTGAACATTGACAATAAATCAAAGTAATTAAGGTGATGAGTTTTCTCATTAATGTTCAATCCATATGACTTGATACCTTTTACATTGAACATTGATAATAAATCAAAGAGTGTTAATTATGTAAAAGTTATTTTGGAAAAGGTAGGGTAGTACAACTATTTATTAAGTTTCTTATGTAATTATAAATTATTAAGAAATAACGAAACAATTATTTTGTTAAGTTACTTTACACTCTTTTGTAATGGCATTTGAAAGCGATAACTACTTCTATGATAAAGCTATATATTTTTTCACATCGTTAAGCCTCTACCATCACTTTACTAAAAATAATATCATAAAAATGTATAATTTATCACACAATTAAAAAAAAATTTAATTTCAAAATATATAATAAATGACCATATAAGTTCCCTTGAATTGAATCATATTGATCAAACCTACATTGAGTTGGGAACCATTGGGATTTTGCTCTGGCGATTTGGCGATTTTGAAAGTCGATTTAGGGTTCCCTGTGGGCTCTGCGGCTAGGTTTCACTAGCCGCAACCCTGGTTTTTTCCATGGAGATGCGCGGGCATTTGACACATCCAACGCGAGCGGGCAAAGGTTTTCGTGGGCTCGAGGAGGGCGGCGGCAGTGGYGGAGGTTCCGAGCTCAGCGAGAGGGAAAGCCTTCTGCGGTTGACTGCGGCCATTYGGTGGGGGAGTCTAGAGGCCGCGGCGGACACTCCCTGTGCGCGTGGGCAAGGTTCTTCAAGAGAYAGAGGACGGCGGCGRCGRCAGCGGATTCGGGCTCAGCGGTCGGATGCGGCGAATGGTGACTGAGTTTCGGGCAAGCTCGCCTGCGTTTTCATGGACTGCGGCTCCGTTTTCTTTGCTGTCGCTTTTCTTTGTACATTTCGAGGGCTCTTTTCTGGGTTGCGTTTGGTGATTAAAGCCGGATTATGCAGTGGAGTTGGGGGCTGAGAGGGTCCGAGGGGCGGTCTTCGGTGCCTTCTTTCCCAAAGCTTTTCTTTTCCTCGGAGGGGTCTTGTTCGGCGATGGTGGAGAATCGATGGGCAGCTGTGACGGCTCCCGCGTGGAGCGCCATTTTGGGCGCTAGGGGCCTTATTGTTGTCGGCATCGTTTTTTCCTACTGCTGCTGTTGGGGGCCGTGAGGGTCCGAGGAGCTGTTTCGGTGCCTTTTGCTTTTGATGGGTTTTTTCTGCCTTGTGTTTTTTTTTTGGTCCACTTGTTCACAGCCTGCGTGTTGTGCTAGGTTGTGTTGTTGTGCTGGGTTTTGTTGCTTTGTTTGCTTACGAGCATGGATGTTGGAGTAGCACTGATATGGTCACAGCTTGTTGCTGACTTTGTAAACGAATTTATACTCTATATAAATTTGAGATAATTTTTTCTTGGAAAAAAAAAGTTCCCTTGAATGATGCCAACTTATCGTTTAATACATATTATATGATATGCTTTATTGTATTGAAATGACATAAGTAAACGAAGAAAGCCGGTACAAAATTTGAACTTTCTTCCATAAAAGCATAAAAAAATAGATCAAATTTAATAAAAAATGGTAAATTTTGAACTCTTTTCCCATTAAAAAATGATTAAATTTAATAAAGAGTGGTAAATTTATTTTTGTTTAGTTTATGTTATGTTTCACAATAAATATGAAAATATAACTTTAGAAATAAACTTAAATCATTCACTAAAATATTGAACATAAGAAATAGTCAAAATAATATCGTATAATAGATCCTATTACAGAAGTGATTCACTCCTGATCACTTGCCTCTTTGAGGGGGCAACCTCCTAATGAGCTACGCTTAAAATACAATACTTCTCAACTTACTCATTACATTGCTCATACTTCTTTTATATAGTGCTACTTATTATCTAAGAACGTTATAGATGAGGAACCTTCTAGAAGCAGAACCTTCTAGTAAGCCCTATAAAATTTATTATGTTCATACTAGGACTTATTTAATAATAGTGACCTTCATACATAACAATACCTATATACTATTATTCCCCTTGGGTACCTCCTTAGGTACCCCATATTATTTGCCTAGATACATACATTTCAACCCCCTTATAAAGTGTTTTCCTCAATGCATGTTATGAGTGAGTAAAACCATATACCAGGGGTCCATGGCTAACTATGGACCAAGTTGCTAAAGTAGGATGGAGAAATAGGGTTCCATGTAGAATTTCTAGCCAACATTTTGAAGTAATCCAACCGCCACTGTAAACCTGGGTTCCATGTCCAAGTACTCATTTTAACTCCACTATGAAGATACTGGGACATAATAGGAAGATGAAAATGGTGCTCCAAATGTCTACACTGGTCACGTGGATCCAAATTTGTAGAGAAAACCAAAAAATCATCCAATATTAATGGAGAAGAAGAAACCTAAAGAGGAATATGCATCAAAGGCTTTTGTCTACTCTCTAAGATGTGCTCTACATAATGTGGAGTAGAGTAATCAAATAGAAGATGAAAGTGGTTGTCATCCTAGAAATGGAAACTGTCCATATAGAAATCATTACATTCAACCTTCCAATAAGAACAAGCATATTTTTCTTGATTATATTCTTCCATGACGCAATGGATGATGATCTCGATGTTATGTCTCTAGGTGATTATCTCCATGTTACATCTCCCTCAATGAACTTTTTACTTAAGGGATTCAAATTCTCTTCGAATTTCCAAGAGGAGTCAAGAGCAAGTATCCATTGGAAACACTACATATAACATACCAATAGAAATATATTAAAATCCCCTGTCCAATGGCATTGATATGGTAGCAATCTAAGCACCTTGTCAAAATTTATGAGCTTTGTAGTCCTAACACTATCACGAAAACCCTAGAGAATAACTGATTTTAAATCAACGATATCTTCACTTTCATAGCTCCGATTTGAATGTTTTTTTCTTGAAATGGGATAATTTTGCAAGAGAACTCACATCTGAAATTCGTTTGAGAAAATTCTACAACAATTGCTATAGAAACTAGAAATATCGTGCGGTCATCTGTCGAAAACCCTGAAAAACTGTTGATTTTAAATCAACGATATCTTGGACTCCCGAACTACAATTCAGTTTTTTTTTTTCAAAAGTGGTTGTTTTTCCAAGAGGAACTCATAGACAACTAGTTTCATCAATTTCTACACAGAAATCTACCAAAATTGTCTAGAGTGTTTCGACCCTCTTTTCTTCTTCGAAAAATCTACAAAATAGAAAACAAAATTTCCTTTTTTCGTGGCCAAAGAAAGTTCTCTGATACCACTTATTATGTTCCACAACAAATATGAAAATATAACTTCAGAAATAAACTCAAATCATTCACCAAAATATTGAACACAACAAATAGTCAAAACCCTTAAGGTAGGATAACACCATATAAATGATCCTATTAAGGAATGGATCCACTCTTGATCACTTTCCTCTTCAAGGGGACAACCTCCTAATGAGCTACGCTAAAACAAAATTCTTATAAACTTACCCGTTACATTTCTCAAACCTTCTTTATAACTTCAGAAATAAACTCAAATCATTCACCAAAATATTGAACACAACAAATAGTCAAAACCCTTGAAGTAGGGTAACACCATATAAATGATCCTATTAAGGAATGGATCCACTCCTGATCACTTTCCTCTTCAAGGGGACAACCTCCTAATGAGCTACGCTAAAACAAAATTCTTATAAACTTAACCGTTACATTTCTCAAACCTTCTTTATATAGTTCTACCTACTATCTAAGAACATTCTAGAGGAGGAACCTTCTAGTAAGCTCTCTTACATTTATTATGTTCACACTAGGCCTTATTTACTAATAATGGCCTTCATACATAATAATATCTATCTACTATTATTCCCCTCGGGTACCTGCCTAGGTACCCCATATTATTCTCCTAGCTACACTACATTCCATCTGCCTTATGAAAGTGTTGTCCTCAACACTTGTTATGAGGGAGTACAACCATATACTAGGGTCCCATGGATAATTGTGGACCATGATGCTAAAGTAGGCTAGAGAACCAAGGTTCCTTGTAGAACTGCTATCCACCATTTTGATGCAGTCCAACTATAAATCTAGGTCCCAAGTCCAAGTGCTCATGTGAACTCCAGTCTGAAGATATTGGGATGCAATAAGAAGCTGAAAATGGTGCTCCAAATGTCTACACTAGTCATGTGGGTCCAAATATGTAGAGAAGAACAAAAAAAAATCCACTATTACTAGAGAAGAAGAAATTGAAGAAGAATATGCATCGAAGGCTCTTTTCACTCTCCAATATGTGCTCAACATAAGGTGGAGTAGAGTCATCAAAATAGAGGATGAAAGTGGTTTTCATCACATTCAACCTCCCATTAATACCAAGCATATGTTTCTTAATTATATTCTTCCATGACGCGATGTTTGATGATATCCATGTTATGTCTCTGGGTGATGATCTCTAGGCTACATCTCCCTCGATGAACTTTTGTCTTGAGGGATTCAAACTCCCGCCGAATTTACAAGAGGAGTCGAGAGAGAATATCCATTGGAAACACCACATATAATATAAAAAAATAAATATCTTAAAATCTTATATCCAATGGCACTAATCTAGTAGTAATCTGATTAGACTATCAAAAGTTATGAGCTCTACAGTCTCGTTGTTGTCATGAAAACCCTAGAAAATGGTTCATTTTAAATCAATGATATCTTCACTTTTGGAGCTCCAATTTGAAATAAATATTTTTTGAAATGGGATAATTTTTCAAGAGGAACTCAGATATACAATTGTTTTGAGAAAATTGGGCACTAACTGCTATAGAAACTAGAAAAATCATGCAACCTTCCTAGGAAAAGCCCCAAAAAACCGTTGATTTTAAATTAGTGATATCTTGGTCTCTCAAACTTTGATTCAAATGAATTATTTTTAAAGTGGTTGTTTTTCCAAGAGGAACTCATAAATACAACTAGTTTAATCAATTTTTGCACATAAAGCTATAGAAATTGTCTAGAGTGTCGTGACCTTCTTTTTCTTCTTCGAAAAATATACAAAATAGAAAACAAATTTCCCTTTTTTCGTGGCTGGAGAAAGTGTTTTTATACCACTTGTTATGTTCCAAAATAAATATGAAATATATCTTCATAAGCAAACTCAAATCATTCACCAAAATATTGAACACAAGAAATAGTCAAAACCCTTGAGGTAGGGTAACACCGTAAAACAGATCCTATTAAGGAAGGGATTCACTCCTGATCACTTGCCTCTTCAAAGGGGAAACCTCCTAATGAGATACCTCTTTTATATAGTGATACCTAGTATCTAAGATATTTCAAGAGGAGGAACCTTCTAGTAATCCATCTTACATTTATTATGTTCACAATAGGCCTTATTTACTAATAGTGTTATTCATAAATAACAATACCTATCTATTATTATTCCTCTTGGGTACGTCCATCGGTACCCCATATTATTCCCCTAGATACAGTACATGAGATGAAGGGAAACCTTAGGTTGAATAGGAGTAAAGGAAATATTTAGAGATGACTATGGATTAAATTGAACTTTATTTTTTGAGTGGAAGGAAAAGGAATATTGAAAGGTGGGAATGGTCAAATTTTTAAATCTTTAAATTGTTTTGGAAATCAAAATTGACAACTTAAAGTTTAGTTTTAATTATCATAAAAAAACCATATAAAGATAATATTTATATAGACCATGCTAAATGAGACATTCCACTTTCTTTATGGTAGATAATGCTGGAGTATGGTAATTAATCCCGCTAGTTCTAGAAGAATTTGGTTGATCGAGTATGCATAGATTAGTTAGTTGGGTGATCAATTGATTTGGTATTTTTCTATTTATAGAAAGTTGTTGGTTTTTTATCATATCAAACCTTTAGGGTTGTTAGTCAAATATATATTGTAGAACATATATTTAATAAAGAGAAGAGTGAGCCATGCTCCATGAGTTTTCCAGTGTTCTTCCTCTTCCTATCAATTTGACATGGTATTAGAGAAGGCTTAAGTATCTTAAAACATAGGAGCGGGGTTATTCCAATTCCATGGAGAAATTCATGCAGGTGTTGAGATAGTGATCAGAAAATGCGTAACATTTGAGTGTGAGAGAACAAAAAAATTTGTAGTGGAATCAACTGGCTGAAAATAAGTTGTCATGAATCATATCTAGAGGATTCAAGACATAGTTTGTAGTATTCTAGATATAAAATAGTATGCAAAACATAAATATTTTAGCTATAAATGGAAAAACATAAATATTTTAGCTATAAATGGCAAAACAACAATGATATAACCAGAAAAATACCAGAATAACATCAGAAAGAAAACCTTGATTAATGATAGCAATGTTCACTTGCCTCTTCGAGGGGGAAACCTTCAGCAGAGAAGAGCTCTATTACAAAAATATCGAAGACCAAACTTCTCATACCCTATACTCCTATTTATACTAAATCTGTCTATCCAAAAGAACAATCTAGAGGAAGATCCTTCTAGAAGCGAAAGCTTCTATTAGGTCTTCTTACATTTGACTTATTCTTCCTTATTGCTAGGCCTTATTAATATTGGCCTTTATTACATGGAAACATATTATTCTACCTATGTGAGGGGTTAGGGAGGTTAGGTCCCTAACATTTCCTCCCCTTTAAAAACAACCTTGTCCTTAAGGCTTGAGATGAGGAAATTCCTGCAGAATGGTAGTTGGTTCCCAAGTGGCATCTGTTGGAGTTGTATCTTTCCACTGGACTAACACTTCCTTGATGGTGCACTGACGTAGACGACGTTCACGCTGGTCCAAAATTTCTTGTGGCTATAACTAGATGGAGCCTTCTTCATCCAACTCGGGAAGAATGGTTTGAGTTTGGCACTTAGTTCCAATCACCTTCTTTAAGTAGGAAACACGAAAAACAAGATGGAGCTTAGAATGACTAGGAAAAGCTAAATGATAGACCACCTGTCCCACATGCTTGAGAATGGTATAAGGACCATAAAATTTGGGTGCCAGTTTCTGACACTGGTCATCCTTGAGGAAAGTTTTCTTATAAGGTTGCATTCGAAAAAACACTTGGTCTCCTTCATAAAATTGGCATTCAGAGCGATATTGATCTTCCTGTTGCTTCATACGATTTTTGGCCATGACCAAATTCTCTTTGAGGGTACATAGAATATCCTCTCGAATTGTAAGTGTTTGTTCAACCTCCTGGACCTTTGAGACACCTGGAAGGTATGAGAGAAATTAAGGTGGATTTTTTCCATATACTGCTTCAAAAGGGGTCATGCAGGTAGTTGTATGGTAAGAAGTGTTGTACCACCATTCATCTATTGGTAACCATTGAGCCCATTGATGTTTCCTTTCCAATGAAAAACACCTCAAATATGTTTCCAAACACTTTTTTACAACTTCATTTTGACCATCAATCTGGGGATGATAAGTTGTGCTGAGATGCAATTGGGTGCCCTATAGCCTGAACCGTTCTTGCCAAAAATTGCCAGTTAAAGTGGAGTCTCGATAAAAAAAAATAGAATGAGGCATGCCATGAAGATTGAAGACTTGATCCATGAAAAGTTGAGCCACAATGGAGGTGGTAAATGAGTTTTGAAGAACACAGAAATGAGCGTACATGGAAATATGACCAACGATCACCATGATGTCTGATTTATTTCCCGATTTAGGTAAGCCCACAATAAAATCCATAGAGATATCCCTCCAAATAGCAGGTGGAATAAAAAATGGTTGTAGTGTGCGAGGATATTTGACTCTTTCTCCATTATGGCGTTGACAAACATCACATTCTGCCACAAAATTGTGAACGTTCTATTTCATACCATCCCAAGAAAAAGAACGTTTGACCCGGTCATAGATTTTGGTAAACCATGAGTGCCCAGTTGTGGGTGTAGCATGTAGCTCAGAAAGTACCCTGGATTGAAGTTGTGATTGTTTACTTAAATACAAACAACCTTTGTAGTGAACCTCATCATTGTGCCAAGAGTACCCTAGGGAAACTGGAGAATTGGCTTACAATTTTTGAATCAGATGAAAAATTTTGGGATCTTGTAGCCATTCCTCGCGAACAACTTGGAGCCAATCTGGTACAATGAAGGAGCAGGAAAAAAGGGACCCTTCATATTCATATTTTCTTGAAAGTGAATCAACAACAACATTGTCTTTTCCTTTTTTGTAAATGATCTCATAATCATATCCAAAGATCTTAGTCACCCATTTTTTTTTGCTCTAGGGAGGAAGGGTGTTGTTCCAGAAAATACTTGAGGCTTTGGTGATATTTCTTAGTTTGGAAGTGTTTCCCCCATAGATAATGGCTCCAAAGATCCATTGCATGCATAATAGCCAAAATTTCCTTTTCATAGATTGATTGGCCAAAATTTCACTCTGACAATTGTTTGTTGGTAAAGGCCAAAGGTCAACCATCTTGCATAAGGACTGCTCCAATTCCTCTCCTAAAAGAATTACATTATAGGACCATTGTCTTTGTGAAATAATGAAGGGCCAACACTGGAGTAGTGCATATGGTCTCCTTCAAGGTATGAAAGGCCTAATCAGCTGCGGGAGTCCAAGTGAAAGAATTATTTTTAAGGAGAGCAGTGAGAGGGGCCACAATCTTTCCATAATTCTTAACAAACTTGTGATAATAGCCTGTTAAACCCATAAAACCATGAAATATTTTGATAGTTTTTGGGCGAGGCCAATCATACATGGATTCAATATTTTTAGGATCCATCTTGACACCTGTCGTTCCAACAATATGACCCAAGTACTTGATTTCTGAGGCACCAAAAGAAAATTTAGATTTTTTGAGGAAACGTTGGTGCTGAGAGAGTAGATGTAGAACTTGGTACACATGAACAAGATGGGATATCCATGTTTTAGTACATATGAGGATATCATCAAATAAAACTAAGACAAAATGATGGATAAAAGGATGAAAGACATGATTAATGAGGCTTTGGAAAGTGGAGGGAGAATTACACAAGACAAAGGGAATGAACAAAAAATCATAGTGGCCCTCATCAGTTCAAAATGTAGTCTTAGGAATTTCTTTCTCGTTCATATGTATCTGGTGGTGGCTAGAACGAAGATTAGGTTTAGTAAATATGTAATACCTATGTTTCCCCTAGTTTGTAAGTATAACTATAACTAGATAAGAGACTATGGAGCACTAAATATGTGTGAATGTTTGATTTGATGAACCTTTGTATAAAAGGGGGGAGTTTGCCAAGATAGACCATGGATTCTATGAGAGAGATGCTGAGGGAAACCAATAATGGTTAATATGACCCTCACCAAACCAGTACCTACTAGGTGCAATTTATTAACAGTCCTTTGACCCATAAATGAATTACTATTCAGGCTGGTAGTTGTAAGGCCATCCTCAAGAGTTAATGAGGAGATGGGGAAGGGTACCCATGTATAAGGCTTCTAGGCCTGACCACGAGTTGGGGATTCAGACCCATGTAACCTTGCTAAGGAAGGAAAGAAAGGAAGTAATTCGGGGGACAAATACATATATGTAAGAAGCAGAGTAGAGAAAAAAATATTTAGAAGAGAAGAGATCATGCTTTGACTCTGGAGTTGAGAGAAAATCTAAGAAGCAAGATCATTTTGGATGTAAGAAGCCTTGGACAGGGTCTCGCTACAAGTTGATAAACGAGGTTGACAAGTGAATGAGGAAGTGATCGCGCAGACCTCCTTGCTTGGTGTAGAGGAATTTGGTTGCCAAGATCCTATGGGAGGAGAAGAGTAACCTCTTTCCTTGATTGTCGTGGAGCAAGGAGAAAGAATCTCTTTCAACATCACAGTCGAGCTAGGGGGTGTCTAGTAGTAAATCCATCAAGAGTGGTTGTGCCTATGGTTGGGTGGAAACAAGCACCCCTTTCAGAAGTCGCTTCACATTTTCCAGTTCTGATAAGTATTTTCATACTATGTGTAACATTTTGGATGCGATGATTGAATGTCTATGTTTATGGTTAAGTCTTGGGGTATTTGAACAGTTATCATAAATTCTCATTTTGCTTCTATAAACTGTTATTTTTACTTGGTTTTCAATTTACCTCAGTTAGCCACTAGAGAGTTATGGGATGTGAATCTGGAGGAGAGTCGCGGTAGGTTTAACTGAAACATTTAAGTTTTGCCAACATTTTGAGTTTACATTAGTGGAAATGTCAAGTTCAAATTTGCGGGAGAAGGGTGTTCCTTCAGACCCTCCACCCATGTGACCAAGGGATTATACCCATGCCCTTAATCAAGTCTCGACTAAGAGATGAGTGAATCCAATAACCTAAATATGATCCCATATGAACTAGGGTTGGAAACCCCTCACTAAGCCCAAAAGGAGAAAAACTACTTTGGCTTCGGGACTTCGGGACTTATGATTCCACAACCCTCGAAAAAAACCGAAGTCTGGAGTCGCGAATTGATGAGGGATGTAGATTTGGGGATCCAGTGGAGACCTCTCTCAGCTGTTAGATCAGACTTAGGAAGGGTAGCGTTAAGTACTTCGACGAAGTTCCAGTTTGGGATAATAAGAGTGGTCTAGTATCGAAACTCCCAAATGTCGGAGTTATGAAGTTAATCTGGACCATTGATAATAGAGGGATGTGTGTTCGTAGATCAATGACTATCTGGAATTTTGGGTATTCAGCGGTATCAATGAGAACACATAGGGATGTTCAACATAGAACGCCGAATGTTGAATGCCGACATTCAACGTAGAACATCAAATGTCGAATGTCAAATTTATAGAGTGACATGGATTGTTTATCCTTGGATCCATCAGGATCTCTGTCAGTCGTCGATCCAAGGGCTCCGTTGAGAACCCCTCTTAACTTCCCACTCGTGTTGAGACACGTGGCCCCCACTTGTCCCTGTAAAAAGTCGCTCATTGTACTAGAGTCGTCAGATGAAATGCCACTATAACACACCCCGACCTCCCATAGGCTGGGGTACGCAACCTTCAAGCCCACTCTTGGACTTATTTCTCTTATTGGACCTTTTAAATTGATAAGGGCGCATAAAAGAAAAGATTTGATGACATGCACAACAATAAGAACAATCATGCATATTCTAAAGATTCAATTAAACGATAAATAAATACACAGTGGAATACATTCATATACAGGTAAATACTACTATAAAAGAGAGAACTTATCTTTATAAAGATGACACCAATTTGCTGCATACCAAGGACCTTCCACCCAACCGTAGACACTACCTTTCCAAATCTCAACATGTAACACCCTATTTCCCCCAGTTTGTAAAAATAACTGGACTGGCCAAGAACTGTGGCAAACTCAGAAATGTGAATATGTGATGTGAATGGACCTTGTGGAAAAGGTCGATGAATGTGAATAATATTATGAATTTATATTGAAGGACTGCTGAGAGGGGATGTGCAGAAAAATAGACCACGATGGCGGTGGAAGGCACCTGGAAAGGTGGCGTTAACTTCCACCGAGAATTAATACCGTATTTGGACTTCACTGGCCTGTAGAACCAAAAGGGGCTCGCTAGCCCTGAATTAAATGTCTCGCAGGCTGGTGGGTAGATGGCTCCTCAATAATTAATGAGGGATGGGGAGGTGAACCACCCATCCGTAGAGCCGTCAGGCCTGACCAGCGCGAGGGAAATCGTGCCACACGCAACCTCGCAAGAGGATAAGGTGTGGGGAAGAAGCGATTGGGGGCAGATGTGAGGGGAGGAAGAGAACTCTGGCAATATGCAGAGTGAGTGATAGCAGAGAGGAAGGAGAGTAACCTTCGCTCTTGGTCACTGGTAAACAGAGACACAGTCTCACAACATCGTGGTCTCATCTCGGGGGTGGCTAGTGGTAAATCCGCTGGGAGTCACTGAGCCTACGGTTGGTCGGAAACGAGTACCCCTCTCAGCAGTTGCATAACCCCTGGTGTTATTTCTGATAAGTGTTTTTCCTCTGGCATCTTGATATATATATATATATATTTATTCTGACATTTATGTTTATAAGCTGTGAAATGGTAAATGATTTCAGAGTAAGAATGTCTGTATGGTGTTTTGATCAGTACTGGTAGATGCATGTTTATAATGGAAAGACTACATATGGATTATGTCTTCATAAATAGCTATTTATATGCATACTGATCTAATTCAGATTGCGTGTCTGATTCGTGGGAGAAAGGTACCCTTATCTGCCTCAGATAGTACCCTGGGTAAAAACCTCCCCGTAGAGATACCCTCCTTGAAAATCCCATCAAGAATCGGGAAAGAGAATGTGAAGGCGCAAGGCCTTAGTGACCCTACACGAGGAGGAACGATCCTCTTGAAAACCCGAGATGGCAGCATAAGGAAGAAGTATCGAATCAATGGACGATATCCTGTCGGGAGATCTGTGGTCACTCACGACCGTTAGATCGGAAGAAGAAGATGGAGTGTTAAGTGCCTTATCCCTGATAAGTATCGAATCGATGGACGAGATCCCGTCGGGAGATCTGTGGTCACTCACGACCGTCAGATCGGAAGAAGAAGCTGGAAGGTTAAGTACCTTAACCCTAAATAGGTGTTGATCGACGGACGAGATTCCGTCAAGAAATCTGCGGTCACACATGATCGTTAGATTGGTAGGAGAAAGTAGGGCGTTAAATGCCTTACCACTTGGTTTCTCTGTGTCTTAGTGGGTAGCGAAGATATCGGGATCGTATATCCCCAAGGTCCATGAGAACATATGGACCATTGATTTTCCACGTCTAGGAAGTCGTGGAAGAATGCACAAGTTAGGAACCTTTTTGAGCCGTTAGATCTCGGCTGAAAAACCCGACAGCCGTTGGATCTGTCAGGAGATACCCAAGGGTTAAACCCTCCGTGAATAAGGGCGAAAGCCCTGAAACAGATCTGGACCGTCCGATTTAAGGGGGCCATGTGTCGTGAGATTTCCCATTTCGGCAAATCGAGAATCGCGAACTCGGGAGTCCTGGTGACGAGAGATCGGGACTTTCCATTGTGGAAACCCTGGGACAGATCTAGACCGTCCGATTTAAGGAGGCCACGTGTCGTGAGATTTCCCATTTTGGGAAATCAGGAATCGAGAACCCGAGAGTTCTGGTGATGAGAGATCGGGATTTTCCATGATGGAAACCCCGAGACAGATCTGGACCGTTCGATTTAAGGGGGCCACGTGTCGTGAGATTTCCCATTTCGAGAAATCGGGAATCGCGAACTCGGGAGTCCTGGTGATGAGAGATCGGAACTTTCCATGGTGGAAACCCCGGGACAGATCTGGAACGTCCGATTTAAGAAGGCTACATGTCGAGAGATTACCCATTTCGGGAAATCAGGAATCGGGGATTCGGGAGTTCCGTTGACAAGAGGTCGGGCTCTCGCCTTGATAAATCCTGACTTATAAATAGTGAGATGTTAGCATATGGTTAAACCCCGATGAACAGACGAGATTCCTTCGGAGGATCTCAGGGTCTATAATGACCGTCAGATGTGGGGAAGAGACGCCAACTTTAAGCCGGGGCGCTAATACGCCTTAGGGTAAGCGGCGAGCAGATCTGGACGGCTAGAGTCCACCCGCCCAGATCTATGAATGAGGTTTCATTCCAGAGCCCCCTTTCCGTTCTGCCTTTAGTGGTGGGGGGGGGGGTCCAGAATCGGATGTGCAACTCTCGAACAGTCGAGATTAATTCACCTTAATCAACGATACTCAGGTGAATTCCGGACCCCCCCTGTCGTTCTGCCGTTAATGGGGGGGGTGGTCCGGAATGGTGTGGTGTGTAAATTGGGCCCCCCTACTGTCAGGTTGACTATCATGTCACATTTACCCCTCTTCCACCTATACTCCACTTAACCGTGCGACGGGGCCTGTTCTCATTGGCTGTTCTCTAGCCCTGTTGGGATTTGTCCCCATTGGCCATTTCCTAGCCCTGCCGAGGTTCGACGGTTGTAGATTTGAACGATTCGACATTCCTATGGTGCCAAGTCGTGAAATACAAAGAGGCGTCGTGATTATTTGACCTGTGATCATGACCCACGGATTACATGGGAGCAGACAGAGAAAGAACTAGCTTGCGTTAGGCCTCCGTAGGTAATTCGGGGGCTCTGATTCTGCAGAAATCAACAAAAATTTGATTATGGTAGTGGGTATGTGACAAAGTGGTATCAGAGCATGGTTACAACACTTGGCCTGCTTGGGCTCAGGCATGAGCCGTGTTAGAAGATATTGTTATCTGCGTTTCTCTTTAAGGAGAAGGACTGCAGAATGAAACTATAATTTGGAAACTTCTATAACCCCTCTGTTAAAATGGCAACTACTCTTATAGGAGTAGGGATGCACTGATCGTTATCACTGATAAGATTTGAGTGCGAATGACAGAGGTAGAATAAATTGTGATATGAAGCTGCATGAGCCAGACAAGGGACATGGACTGTGTTGTCATGTTTTAGTGTTATGAGGGCTACCTACTAAAGTAGGTAGAGTCTCTTGCAATTGAGATGGTTGGTTAGATAAGGGTTAAGACCCAAATGAAGAACCCCTTCATGATTTGGGAAA
>ML779114.1:2858040-2893863 GCA_009831015.1 Picea engelmannii | reverse complement strand
GGGGGGGGGGGTCCAGAATGGTGTGGTGTGTAAAGTGGGGCCCCCTCCTGTCAGGTCGACTATCATGTCACATTTCCCCCTCTGCCACGTGTACTCCACTTAACCGTGCGATGGGGCCTATTCTCATTGGTTGTTCTCTAGCCATGTTGGGATTTGTCCCCATTGGCCATTCGCTAGCCTTGCTAGGGTTCGACAGTTGCAGAGTCGAATGATTCGACATTCCTTTGGTGCCAAGTCGCGAAATACAAAGAGGCGTCGTGATTATTTGACCTGTGATCATGACCCACGGATTACATGGGAGCAGACAGAGAAAGAACTAGCTTGCGCTAGGCCTCCGTAGGTAATTCGGGGGCTCTGATTCTGCATAAATCAACGAAATTTTGATTATGGTAGTGGGTATGTGACACAACAACAGTGTCACCCCCGAGCCAGGGCTATGAATCCACAAGGAAGATTCCAGAGTGTTACTTGGATTTCCCAAACAAATCAGCACTCAAGCTCTCACATGATTTCCCAACACTCACAACAATCCCAGTACCCAACTCTCTTCTACCCATCCTGCACCACCCAAGAGAATGGACCTCCACCCTTCTCTATCATGCAGTACCTCAGGCAATCCTTCTCCTTATTTTGGGCTCCAGTGCGACTGGTCCAAAATCTCAATGCTGGAACTCTCAAGACTCACAATTGTAAAAAGATTGGACAAAGGACAACGCATCTCAGACATGCAGGCCTCAAGTCATGGATGGATTACACCAGTGACCACTACAACCAACAATAGCGTGGCTAATATTTGACATTTTGTTTCCCTTCCCAAGCCAAAACGTGAGTGAGGATGGATCAATGAGTGAAAGCTAAGGATGGAATGAATGAACGAGTGAACAAGTGAATGAATGCATAAACAAATGAAGGAGTGAATGAGCTATTGACTAACCCCCTCAACAGTCCAGGGGCGGGTTTAAGTATTTCTTGGGGAATCAAGAACCTGCTGGCGTCCCCCAAGATTCTCACATAACTGATCCCCTCCCTTAGACAAAAAGGGTAAATAGAATAGGAAATATCATTTATCCCCTCAATCCCCCTCTCTTGTGTAATCATAGCCCCCTATAACTCTAGTCCTTGTCTGTCTAGCAACCAATGATCTGTTTATTATTAATAATGATCAAAACATTACATTTATTAGGCACACTGACATTTTAATAATTGTTTGGGCACTCTGTTCTCTTAACATTGTAACAATACATTATTTAAAATGGGAGTTCAAAACCCGGGGTGTTACATCCCCTCTCCCTTATTTTGGCACTGTCCTTAGTGCATATACAAAATAGAGATCAAAATATCAAGTTTTATTCAAAAATTTGTGGGTATTTTGCCCGCATGGCATCTTCATGCTCCCGGGTATCATCTTCAGAACCGTAGCAGGTCCACTAAACTTTTACCAGCTCTATAACTCGATTCTAGAGCATTTTGACCTTTCTGTCCAATACCCACATTGGCTGGACCTAAAAGTCTCCCTCTGTCTCTACTTGAATCATATGCCAATCAATAACATGGTTAGGATCATTTACATATTTATTTAGTAAAGAGACATGAAATACATTATGCAAATTTGTGGAAGTAGGCAATGCAAACATGTATGCAACTGGCCCTATTCTGACTGATATTTCAAATGGACCACATAATCTGGCTGCCAACTTTGTACAACTACCCAATTCCAAAGAGGTTTTCTTGGGCTTCACTTTCAGAAGTACATGCTCCCCTAATTTAAATTCTCTATATGTCATGTTCTTATCTGCATAAACTTTTTGTCTATCCCTATCTGCCTCTAAATTCTTCTTGATCTTAACCATATGGTCTTCCATATCCTTGAGAAACTCTGGCCCAAGTACCACTCTATCTACTGGGTTGTCCCATCTCACTGGAGTATTGCATTTTCTACCATACAAGGCTTCAAATGGGCTCATTCTAAATGAAGCTTGATATCCATTATTATATGCAAACTCGACCAAGTACAAGTAATCTTCCCACTTAGATGGCTTATCCATCACAAACATTCTCAGCATGTCTTCAATTATTCGGTTGACCCTCTCTGTTTTTCCATCTGATTGGGGATGGTATGCTGTGGTAAATTTTAGATTTGTACCAAATCCTTTAAACAATCTCCTCCATAAATTGAAGGTAAACTTTGTATCTCTGTCTGAGACGATTGTCCTAGGTATCCCATGCAACTTAGCAATCTCTCTCATGTAAAATTCTGCAATATTAGTCGTTGTATGTGTTTTATTTACAGGAACAAAATGAGAAACCTTTGTTAATTTGTCAACCACCACCATGATTGAATCATGTTTCCTTGATGTCCTGGGTAATTTAGTTATGAATTCAATGGTTATCAGTTCCCATTTCTTCTCTAGGATTGGTAAGGGTTGCAGCAAACCCGTTGGGTGCCTATGCTTGGCCTTCACCTTATGAAATTCGATATGTCGAGCGATGTAACCAACAACATCCTTTTTCATTCCTGGCCAAAAGAATTGGCTTCTTACTACTGTAATCATTTTCTGATAACCAGGATGTACAACATAAGGAACATCATGCATTTCCTTCAATACCAAATTCCCTAGTTCTCTGGAACTAGGAACATAGATTCTATTCTTATGCATGAGTAACCCATCTTCCTTTATCTCATACTCATTTATTTTCTGTTGTACATCTCCTTGTTGTAAGATTTCCTTTACCTGTAGGTAATGTTGATCTGTAAGTGGACCATCTAAAATTATTCTCTTCAAGTCCAACTAATGCATACTGATAGCAGTAGCATGCATGAGATGCACTCTTCTACTAAGTGCATCAGAAACTTTATTCTCCTTTCCTTTGATATGCTTGATATCGAGGTCATATTCACTTAAAAATTCCAACCATCTTATTTGCCTGAAATTCAAGGTTGGTTGTTCAAAAAGACACTTCAGGCCAATGTGGTCTATCCTTAGTTCAAATCTCTTCCCCATGAGATAATGCCTCCACATCCTCAAGGCGTGGACAATGGCAACAAGCTCCAAGTCACGTGTGGCATAGTTCCTCTCATGATCCTTAAGCTTTCTGGACTCATAACCAATGACATGTCCATTTTGCATGAGGAATCCCCCAAGTCCTTCCTTACATGCATCTGTACATACCACAAAAATTTTGTTTGGGTCAGAAATATTTAACACAGGTGCACTAGTAAGTAATTCCTTCAACAAAATAAAGTTCTCTTCACACTTAGGTTTCATTTCAAACTTAGTTCCCTTCATTTGCAAATAGGTGATGGGATGAGAAATATTAGAGAACCCTACTATGAACCTTCTGTAGTAACCAACCAATCCCATAAAAGATATGACTTGTGACACATTTTTGGGTGTTGGCCATCCTCTAATGGCTTCAATATTCTCTGGATCTACTTCTATGCCCCGCTCTGAGATAATGTGTCCCAAGTAATGGATATGCTTTTGATAAAAAGAACACTTACTCAACTTGGCATACAACTGATGTTCTCTCAACACTTGCAATACCAATCTTAAGTGATGTTCATGCTCCTCTTCAGACTTAGAATAGATAAGTATGTCATCCAAGAGCACTATGACAAACTTATCCAAATAATTTCTGAATATGTCATTCATTAAGAACATAAAGACAGTTGGTGCATTGGTCAGTCCAAATGGCACCACTACAAATTCATAGTGCCCATACCTCGTCCTAAAGGTTGTCTTATGAATGTCTTCTTCCTTGATTCTTACCTGATGGTATCCCGACCTCACATCAATCTTTGAAAATATCTTTTCTCCTCTTAGCTGATCAAAGAGGTCATCAATTCTGGGTAAGGGATACTTGTTCTTTATAGTATATGTATTCAGTTGTCGAAAGTCAATACATAGCCTCAAGGTTCCATCCTTCTTTTTGACAAAAAGTATTGGTGCTCCCCAAGGTGAAACACTTGGACGCATGTGCCCTCTCTTCAACAATTCCTCCAAATGAATTTGTAATTATTTTAACTCTAGTGTGCTCATTCTGTAAGGTGTTTTTGACACCGCGACAGTTCCAAGAACTAGATCAATTGAGAAATTTATCTCCCTTCTTGGTGGAAACCCTGATATTTCTTGGAATACATCTTCAAATTCCTGTAGTACCGAGAAATCTTCAAGGCTTGGCCCCTTTGTATTTTATGTATCTTCCACATGAGTTGCATATAATTTGCATCCTTTTTTAAGGAATCTCTTCAGTTGTAAAGCTGAAATCTCCCTTATAGAGATGGGTCTTGGAACTCCTTTTATAGTGCTCTATTTTCCATCCCCATCAAGACATGTAAATGTCTTGCTATGACAATCTAGGACAACATGATGCTTTTCCAGCCAATCCATTCCAATTAGAATATTGTAAGACCCCAATGGTATGATATTTAGATCAACATTTGTATTCACACCATTAAGAGTTATGGAACATCCTATGACCATATCATGGATTCTCCTTTTGGTTCCAGTGGCTAGCTAAACCAAACTCGATTTTCCAAGCTTACTTTTCTCCAAATGTAATCTATCCACTATTTTAGGATCAATGTAACAATGACTTGCTCCTGAATCAATTAAAATAACAACAGGATGATTTATGATCTTACCTTCCACCTCGATCATATTGGATTGGTACTCTGCTTGTCGATCATCTAAATCTGCATAGATTCTTCCCATATCTTCGACTGTTGTAGCCTCTTGGACGTTGTGCACAATATTCACTCTGTCCTTTCTGTGTGGAAAATCCTTGTATAGGTGATTTTCTTTGCATCCCCAACATTGGATAGGTGGTCTTCCTCTTTTTCTCAAGGAGTCTTCTTTCTTAGATTCACCCTTAGCATACTTCTCTTGATGATTTCTATTAGGCTCATTCCTATTGAAGGGAGGTTTGAATCCTTTCCTTCTCTGATTGAACTTCTCCTTCCTCTTATCCTTCCAAGATTTCTGCATGGATTCTCTTCCCTGTCCTTTCTCATACAGGTATTTGTCCTTCCTGATGGCCTCATTCAAGGTCCATGGCTCATCGTACCTAATATTTTCTTTATAAAAGGTTGGCAATCCACTCAAAAACCTCTGTATCTTTACCTTTTCATCATTTATAAACCCAACATATTTTAACAGTCCAAAGAATTTCTTCTCATATTCTTCCATATTCATGCGTCTCAGCCTGAGTTCAAAGAACTCCTGCATTTTCTTGTCATATAAATTCTCTGAGAGGTACTCCTTCTGGAAGTACTTCTTGAACTACTTCCAAGTGATCATATTCTCATTAATATGTTCAACTTGCTTCAGTTGATCCCACCACATTGCAACTTTCCTGTGTAAATGGTAGGTGGAAATCCTAGCTTCCAGGTTTGATGAATATTTATGCAATTGAAAATATCTCCTAAGTCAAAGAAACCATGCATCAACGTCATATTCCCTTTCTCTTTCACCATCAAAGGAGGGTGGCTTAAGCTTCCTCAAATCTCCTTGCAAACTGTCCACTTCCTGTCTCCTTCTCTGGTGCCTAACAAGAGACACCTCTGGACTGCTTATGGGATCTTCCGATGCATAAAAAAATCTTTCTGAGTAAGGAGGTGAGTGGTGCCTATGAGTTATGTTGGAACTTCTTGAATAAACAAGTCTTCCACGATCCTCTCTTCTTTCACGAAACCTTCCTTCTTCCTCTTGTTTTGAGTTTGATCCCTTCTTTGTTTGCCTCTACAACTGATTTAAGCTCTGCAACACTCGAGCATTTATCTGAATTTCCTCTTTCATCAGTCTCTCATTGTCTGCCTTGTAGCTCTGCAATTTTATTTTCAATATTCTTATAGTTTCTATTAATGTTTCTTTCTCTCCTCTTTTCTTTCGTCCATTGGACTATGTATCTGCATTACCAACTCCGGTATTATGGCCTTCGACCTCCTTATCATGGCTGGAGGATCCCTCGCCTTCTTCCATTTATTCAATACACATTTTGAGCTGATGTGTTTAAACCCCTTAATTCTGCAAAATGTGCAAGAACACATTTTTGTTAGAATTAAGCATATGATAAACAAAATTTGTCAAAGCATGTTATAGGTCCTTTTTCTTCTCAATTCATGAAGAACATATATGTATTTATTTGCACTGTATAAGACTTCCATGTTATCCCTTAGCTGATACAAAATTTAATTCTGCATAGGCACTCCCTTCAAACCACTTCCCCAGGTGACCACGGGTCGAAACCATGGCCAAATCCTTCCTGGCGCTTCACAACTTCAAAACCTTCAACCAGGAACAGATCAATGGTCCTCGTCCTCTTTCACGATCAACGATCTAGATCCACTTTGAAACTCTAGCCTTTGGAAGTCTCAACTTCCCTTGCTTGCTTCCTCCTGGAACACTTTTACCCGGAGTTCACGATCTGTCGACGCGTGTCCTCCCCCAAATCCATGACTATGAATCACTTCGGCTCCTTGGGCTTCGAGAGTTTCAAACTCTCTGCCTTCACTTTCTCCCGAAGTTGACAATCTCTTGACGCATGTATCTCACAGATCAACAGTTCTGAATCACTTCAACTCTTCGGGAGTTCTTGACCCAACGCCAACTGTCACATAGTTTTCCTCTGGAGTGCCCAGTATCCATACTACACGATCTGTTGCCACATGGTGAAATACTAGAAGTGGACACGTAGCCCAATCAAGTGGGTGACACATGTCATGTTCTAACTAGCATTTCAATCCTCCATGTGTTCAAAACTCGCTGACACTTGGCAGACATCCCATGTGTCCACATCACCCCAGGAGACGTCCGCAAGCCACGTCACTTCGAAATTCTGGGGTCCACATCACCTCCAAGTGACATCATCGTTCCCCACCACTTCAGCTCTTGATGCCTCGGGACTTCGGGCTTCAGGGTTTTCCACACTATCACACTTCCAATTCTCCCGAACTCTGAATTCCCGAACTGACCAATTTGCCGACATGTGTCTCCCTCATCAGAAGGTCTGTATTAACCCTAGACTTTGGGACTTCAGTAATTCTTGCTCTAGTGCTTCGCTCTGCAAAAATTTCTGGAGTACTAAGTCTCTGAAGTAATATAGCTAGCGCCGCATTTCCTTGTTGATGGACGGTCCAGATGAACTTTGAGCTTCAGGCCTTCGGTAGTTCTGGCTTTTTGCATCTGTCTTTCTTCCGAAGTGGTTATCCGGCGGAGTGTAGGATCTCCTTCCATGTGTCCATTTTGATCAATGGTCTAGGTCTTCTTTGGATCTTCGGAGTTTTGATGTTCGAGCACTAACATGTCACATCACTTCATGCATTTCAATTTGCAGGGGCACGCGTCAGCGGTTTGGAGTAACCCGTCTTTTTCCCTGCAATTCTTCTGACGCTAACATGTAACCCCTCGGTGAAACTATGGTTTGGATTACAGGAACTCCTTGGGAAATTAAATCCCATGCAACTTGGTTCCCCGCAATGCCTCCTGGCTGTCGATCTCTCTCCAACAGGATCTAACGGTTGTGAATTAACCTTTTATTTTCTTTCATCGGATGACCCTTGTTCACTTGTCCTCCGATCCAACAAACCTGGATCTCTATTGATCCCATAGTGGCGATTGCTCCTGAATTCGAAGGGGACGGTCATGATCCTTCGAACCCTTACAAAGGATCTCTAACGTTCTAACTCAAGTGTAGACTCTGCAACGCCATTCCTCCTGATATTTTCAACTTCACGGTCATAATTCAATCTCAACCACAAGACTCTGACCAACAGACTTGGCCCATACCAGCCTGGTGTTTCAACCAGAAGATTTGATACCAATCTATAACGTCCCTAGCCAACAACAGGTCGGGCAATGCTACTACTCGGACACTTCACTTAGCTCTGATACCAATCCGTAACACACCCCAACCTCCTGCAGGTTGGGGTATGCCACCTTCAATCCCACCCTTGTACTTCGTTCTCTTATTGGACCTTTTAAATTAATAAGGACACATAAAATAAAATATTTAATGACACGCACAACAATAAGCAACAAGCATGCATATTCGAAAGATTCAATTAAACGATAAATAAATACACAGCAAAATACATTCATATACAAATAAATACTACCATAATAGAGAGCACTTATCTTTATAAAGATGACACCAATTGGCTACAGACCAAGGACATTCCACCCAACCATAGACACTACCACTCCAAATATCAACAATAGTGTCACCCCGATCCAGGGCTATGAATCCATAAGGATGGTTCTAGAGTGTTACTTGGCTTCCCCAAACCAGTCATCACTCAAGCTTTCACAGGATTTCCCAACACTCACAATAATCCCAGTACCCAACTCTCTTCTACCCAGCCTGCACCACCCAAGAGAATGGACCATCACCCTTCTCTACCATGCAGTCCCTCAGGTAGTCCTTCTCCTTATTTTGGGCTCCAACGCAACTTGTCCAGAATCTCATTGTTGGAACTCTCAAGAATCGCATCTGTGAACAAGGCTGGACACAGCCTAATGCATCTCAGACATGAAGGCCTCAAGTCATGACTGGATTACACCAACGACCACTACAGCCAACAATACCGTGGCTAAAATTCAACAATTTGTTTCCCTTCCCAAGCCAAGATGCAGGTGAGGATGGATCAATGAGTGATAGGTAAGGAAGGAATGAATGAATGAGTGAGAAAGTGAATGAACAGATAAACAGATGAAGGAGCGAATGAGAAAATGAGATATCGAGCTATCGGCTAACCCCCTCAACAGTCCAGGGGAGGGTTAAATTATTTCGTGGGGAATCAAGAACCTCCTAGCCTCCCCCAAGAGGCTCACGTAACTGATCCCTTCCCTTAGAAAAAAAGGGTAAATAGAATAGGAAATAACATTTTTCCCCTCAAGCCCCCTCGTGGAATCATAGCCCCCTATAACTCTATTCCTTGTTCGTCTAGCAGCCAACAGTGTGTTTATTATTAATAATGATCAAAACATTACATTTCTTAAGCACACTGGCATTTTTAATAATTGTTTGGGCACTGTGGCCTCTTAGCATTGTAACAATACATTATTTAAAATGGGGGTTCAGAACCTGGGGTGTTACAACCACGTGGTAGAATATCTTATAGTACGGAGACTTGGTACTTCAGTGAAACTTGGCCAAGAGTCTTCACAGTGTGAAAACCTATGAAGTTGCGAACGACGAGGTGAATCTCAACCATTGATAGGATGATGACACGTGGTGCTATATCAAAGAGTCTAGAGACTTGGGCCTTCGGGGGATTCGCGATGTGAATAGTTGGTAAGCTTTGAATCTTGGAGTTGCGAAGTAACGAGAGCTGTGGATATATGGATTTGTGTGGATAGAGCTTAACCGTTAGATTTGAAATAAGTGAGAAGGTTGTATGTCTGGGGCTGACATGGCTCACTGACGTCATACAGGGTGACATGGACCCACAACTAAGGTGCCATGTATCACCGGGATATGGATGTTTCACAGACCCCTTATTCCTTTTAGATCATGACATGTTTCATCCCCTAGAGAGGACACGTGTCACCCCTGGGCCTCACCCCATGTCAACCTCTTGTTTATGCCCTCCTAGCCAACAAGGTTGGTGACACGACCGAGATTTAAGGAGTATGAGAATTCAGGAGTTCGGAGGATTTGGGATGTAGTAGAGTAGAGGGACGATCAACTTAGATCGTCGATCACTGTCGAAGACATAGAACGTTGATCGACGATATTCAAATGTCGAAATAGTAGAACGCTGATCATCGATTGCCAAACGTTGAAACGTTCAACGTCGATCATCGAACACCGAAAACATAAAACATCGATTGTTGAATGGCCAAGGCCATGTGGAGAAATTTTGGGACTTTGGGGAGCATGCGTGCAGTAAGAAAAGGGGCGTTCAACACCGAACACCAAAAAACCCAACTAATAATACCCAAATAACTTCGAGAGGGTGTATCTTACAAACTAGGGATCATATTTTGATCTAGTAATAGTCGTTAGAAATCTATAGATGAGTAGAAGAGGATGAATACCTCAGGGAGATGATTTGAGATGATTCGAACGAGAAAAAATTTGATGCCCCATCCCTATAAAGGGTATTTAGGGGGTTGGTTGTGTTACAAATTGGTATTAGAGCATGGAAACAACACTTGGACCGCTTGGGATCATGCATGAGTCACATAAAATATTATTAGAGAACTTTATGGGGTAACACCCTACCTTACCCCTACTTATATAATAAACTTGTCTGAACCTCTACTGAGGAGAGAAATTAAACCTTCTACTGTTGATAGATGCTTTGGAAATATGCACTATATGTTGCTAATATTTCCAAATAAAGAAGTTAACTTCACTTTGCAATAATATGTGTTGTTCATGAATTAGTATATTAGTAACTAACAGAAAATGTTTTGTCAACACTCAAGAAGTTAGTGAATAGCAAGAAAACTACAACGTAATGGATGGTGACACACCATGAGTTGTAGGAGAGCTCCCACAATAGAGAGGAAGAATCTGATGAAAGGAGGGCAGTGGAAACCCCTCCAGATTTGGCCAAAACTGTAAGAAGCCTTATGGAAGAATTACAGAGTTATAAGGCTGACAATGAAAAGTTGATAAAGGAGAAGGAAAAGAAGACTAAAATTAATGCAGTCCTACTGCAAATTCTATCAGATATACAAAGGAAAATACAACCTTGTCCAACTGCCAGTCATGTGGACAAGCATCACACTAAGGAAACTCCAAGTCCACCTGAGATACAAAATCATGGTCTAGAAAGTGGCCACACCAGGAGGATCACCTCAAGGAAGTCCCAACATGGAGCCAAGAGACACTCACCGAAATGTCTCTCTGAGGAAACTGACAACTCCAAGGAATCATCTAGTGGAAAAACTAGTTCCCATTCTCAAACGAGAGGAAAGAAGAGAAAACATTCCAAGAGTCATGACCCTGAAGAATTCAAGAAATCCAAACCTCCCACCTTCGATGGATATATTAAGAAGGGGTAAGAACTATAAGTTTGGCTACTCGACTTGAATAAGTACTTCAGAGTCCATGACTACTCAGATAGCCATTTTCAACCTGAATGGGAAAGATTCCATTTGGTGGGAGGACCTTAGGAATGTGAAAGGAGTCCATAAGAAGGACTTGTCATGGAAACAATTTGAGAAATACTTCAAGAATAAATATCTGTGAGAAAAGTACTTTGATGGGAATACCAAGGAATTCTATGAATTCAAGCTGGGACAACTCACCATAGATGAGTATATTAACAAATTTCTCGAGTTGATGAGGTATGTGCCCTACATAAAGGATGAAAAACTAAATATTCAACGATTTATTAGTGGATTAACTCAGTCCTACCAGGACAAAATTGAGTTTGATGAGCCAAATACCTTAGAGTATACTATTCAAAAAGCAAGCTATTGCTATGAGCAATTCAAGAATAAGACAGAACCCCATGAAGACTGGAAGAAGAAAAACAATTTGGGATTCAAGAAGAAGGGGTGTAAACCCTCAATATTTAAGAACCATGGGAAGAGATCTAGGATGAGCCTTCCTACCAGAAGTGTATCAACAAAATTTTCTATCCCAGAGTGGAAATAAATCATTCGGAGCAGTTCCAAGTAAGACTGATAACACGAAGAGAGAACCCTTGAATTGTTGGGGTTGTGGAGTGGAACATCTATTGAGGGATTGTTTACATAGGAAATAGATAAATAATAGGGTCTACAACGTCTAAGAGGCTACCACATTCAATGATGTGGCTAGGAGCATGCCACAAATTTATGTAGTCTTGGATAATAGGGCAAGCTTACCACCAAGATTTGGTGGTGGAGATGGAAGGTACGATTTCCAACCATCCTATTTCCATTTTAATTGACCCTAGTTCTAATTTGAGTTATGATTCCCCTCAAACTGTTGATAAATGTAAATTGCAACAAGTTAAACATGTTAAATCATGGTTGGTACAACTAGCCACTAGAAGCAAAAGAAAAGTAACAGATGTCATACCAGCATGCCAATTCGTTATAAGTGAACATAAACATACTTCCTTTAGGATATTATGACCTGCTGATTGGAATGGACTCATTGGCTTCCCACAAAACCAAGTTGGACTAATACACTAAAACTTTGGAGTGTGAAAATGAAGAAGGGAGAAGGATAACCCTAAAAGGGATTCAAAATCTTGTCTCAGTGAGACAAATATCATCCCTCCAAGTGAATAAGTATTGCAGAAAGGGATGTCCCTTGTATGAAATATAAGTAATGAACTCTATTGAGAATGACAAACTCAGCCTATAGGACCATCCCATATTAAGAGAATATAAATATGTGTTCCTAGAAGAGGTGTCAGGTCTACCTCCAAGAAGGGATATTGACTTATCAATATAACTTGTACCAGGAGCACTACCAATGTCTAGAACACCCTATAAAATGAGCAGGGATGATTTTAAGGATGGAAGTTTATTTTAAAATGTAGAAACCTTGGCAAATCTTACTAATCCTTCATTTGCCAACTATAAATGTTTGGCGATATGTTTTGTAAACATATTCAAATTTCTAAGGATTTTATACAGTTTGTATAAAATTTTGGCGATTTTTAAGGTAAAATAATTTTATCCTATAGAATTTGGGCGAATCATTTTTAGAATGGCGGATCTTTTTTTGAGAAAAACCATGGAAAATTAGCCCATGAGCGAAATTTAGCCCCTAAAATCATCCTTAAAAATGAGTACACTAGAGCTAGTTGAGATCAAACTACAAATGAAGGATATGTGGGACAAAGGCTACATTCGGCCTAGTGTGTCTCTATGGGGAGCACCAACCTTGTTTGTGAAAAAGAAAGATGGCAGACTCAGATTATGCATAGATTATAGACAACTCAATAATATGACCATAAAAAATAAGTATCCCTTACCAAGGATCGATGACTTGTTTGACCAATTAAGGGGTGCTACAATCTTCTCCAAGATTGACTTGAAGTATGGATAACATCAGGTCCAAATTAAAGATGAAGACATCCACAAGATAGCCTTTAGGAAAAGATATGGTCACTATGAATTTTCGGTGGTTCCATTTGGCCTTAACAATGCACCAACCACTTTTATGTGATTGATGAATAACGTACTCATAAAGTTCTTAGATAGATTTGTGTCAGTTTTCATTGATGATATCTTAATCTATTCCAAGAATGGGGAGGAACATGAGGAACATATCAAGCTAGTACTCCAATTACTAAGAGAACACCAGCTCCATCCTAAGCTTAGTAAGTGTGACTTTTTCCAGAAACAAGTCCATTACTTAGGCCATGTTATTTCTGAGGAGGGAGTGGAAATTAATCCTAACAATATTAAATCCATCATGGATTTTCCTACCCCAAAGGATGTATCTAATATCATATCCTTTATGGGCCTAGCAAGATATTATAAGAGGTTCATAAAGGGATTCTCCAAGATTGGTTTCCCAATCACCTCCCTTCAGAAAAAGGGGGTTGATTACTTTGGACATCAGAATGTGAAGAAAGATTTCAAGAGCTAAAATACCTTCTAACGAATGCACATGTACTAA
This sequence comes from Picea engelmannii, assembly GCA_009831015.1. Classification (NCBI taxonomy): domain Eukaryota; kingdom Viridiplantae; phylum Streptophyta; class Pinopsida; order Pinales; family Pinaceae; genus Picea; species Picea engelmannii. The sequence goes on along the minus strand of ML779114.1, from coordinate 2,880,285 downwards.
AGATTGCAAACCCAAACAAGGACTTCCTTGTGTGTACATATTCGTACAAGGAAGGGATCGTAGGAGTCCTTATGCAAGAAGGACATGTGATTTGATACAAATACAAAAAATTGAATCAGCATGAAGTCAATTATGTGACCCACAATATGGAATTGGCTTCCATAGTGCATGCTTTAAAAATGTGGAGGCATTACAACTTAGGTAGAATATTTGTACTTATGACAGACCATTGTGGGTTGAGGTATTTTTTTGACCAACCAAAAATCAATGTGATACAAGATAGGTGGATTGCTCTCCTTAGTGAGTTTGATTTTGCAATCAAACATATCAAAAGAAAGGAGAATAGGGTGGATGATGACCTTAGTAGAAGTATGAAAGTGTTTCACTTGGCAGCTGTAAGATCCAGTGAATCAGACATCAAAGAGAGAGTCAAAAGTGCATAAGAAACATATGCATTTTTCAAGACCATGACATCATACCTAAAGAAAGAGCCCACATGGCTGAAGTACGAAGGTTATCAGATGCTTAATGATGAATTGATGACTTACAAGGGTATATTATATATTCCAAATTGTGACAACTTGAAGAGGTTCATAATGGATGAACTACACAAAATACCATATACTGGTCATCCTGGTTATTAGAAAATGATCACGATCACTAGGAAACTATTTTATTGGTCCGGACTAAAAAAGGACATGGTTGATTACTTAGATAATTGTCTAGAATGTCAACAAGTAAAGGCAGAGCACCAACACCCAACAGGGATGTTGCATCCCTTACCAATTCCCGAATGGAAATGGGAAACTATCTCCATGGATTTCATCACAATATTACCAAGATCAACCAAACAGAACGAATCCATCAAGGTTGCTCACTTGATACTCATCAATTCAACTTGCAAGGCAATAGATATTTCCATCATTTCCATGAAAGAGATATTTATACTTCATGGCATGCCTAAGGAAATTATATCCGACAAAGATACAAAATTTATTTCAAACTTTTGGAAATATCTGTTTGTTGGTTTTGAAACAAAATTGCTCTTTAGTACAACCTATCACCATCAAACTGATGGGAAGATAGAGAGGGTAAAACAAGTGTTATAAGACATTCTGAGGATGCATGTAATGCATCAATCCAATAAGTGGGAGGACTACCTACCACTGGTAGAATTTGCCTACAATAATGGCTATCAAGAGTCATTAAAAATGAGTCCTTTTGAATCCCTCTATGGAAGACAATGCAACATTTCAATTAGCTGGAACAACCCAGTAGACATAGTTACCATCGATACATATGTGCTAAAGTAAATGGAAAAACAATTAATTCGGATCAGACAAAATCTAAAGATAGCCCATGATAGACAAAAGAGCTATGCAGATGTGAAAATGACTCCTAGAGAGTTCAAAGCAAGGGATCATGTGTATCTCTGAGTTAGACCTAGGAAAATATCTTTGAGGATGGGAGCTTGTGCCAAGATGGAACCTTGGTATTATGGACCCTTTGAAGTTTTGGATAGAGTGGGACCAGTAGCCTATTGACTAACACTTCATCCCACAGTGAAGGCACATAATGTTTTCCATGTTTCTTTATTAAATAAGTATGTACATGATTCTAATCATATTATTGATTGGTCTGTGATTTAGGTGGAACCTGAGGGAGAATTCCTACCATAACCTCAATATTATATAGGAAGGAAACCCCACTCAGGAACATAACCATTACACAGGTCAAGGTGCAGTGGAAACACTTTTTCCTAGATGAGGCTACATGGGAAATGGAGGATGCCATTAAACAATCATATCCATTTTTGTTTACTTTTGTATATACAGAGCACATCGACAGATAGAACATCGAGGACGATTTTCCTTTAAGGAGGATGGGATTGTAATACCCCTATTTCCCCCAGGTTGTAAATATAAATATAATTGGACAAGAAACTATGGCAGACTAAATATGTGTGAATGTTTGATTTGATGAACCTTTGTATAAAAGGGTCAATGTATGAATTTTTTGTTATTTATAGAAATTGGATATGTGATTGCACAACTACTAAAAGGGGAGAGTTTTCCAAGATAGACCATGGATTATATGAGAGAGATGGTGAGGGAAACCAATAATGGTTTATATGACCCTCATCAAACCAATACCTATTGGGTATAATTGCTTAACAGTCCTCTGACCTAGAAATGAATTACCAGTCAGGCTGGTAGTTGGAAGGCCACCCTCAAGAGTTAATGAGGAGATGGGGTAGTGTACCCATCTATAAGGATTCCAGGCCTGACCATGAGTTGGGGATTCAAACCCACGCAAATTTTTTGAGGAAGGAAAGAAAGGAAGTAATTCTAGGGACAAAATCAGACCTGCAAGAAGAAGAGTAGAGAAACCAATCTCTAGAAGAGAATATATCATGCTTTGACTCTAGAGTTGAAAGAAAAGTTGAGAAGCAAGCTCATTTTTAATGTAAGAATCCTTGGGAAGGGTCTCTTTATAAGATGATAAATGAGGATGATGAGTGACTAAGGAAGTGATCACGTAGACCTCCTTGTTTGGTGTAGAGGAATCTGGTTGCCAAGATCATTTGGGAGGAGGAGAGTAACCTCCATACCTGAATGTCGTGGAGCAAGGAGAAATAATGTCTCTCAAAGCATCATGTTCTAGCTCTGGGGTGGCCAACAGTGAATCCATCAGGAGTGGTTGTGCATATGCTTGGGTGGAAACGAACACCCCTTTCAACAATCACTTCACATTTTCCAGTTCTGATAAGTATTTTCATACTCTGTGTAATATTTTGGATGTGATGATTGAATGTCTATGTTTATGGTTAAGTTTTGCAGTATTTGAACAATTATTAGAAATGCTCATTTTTCTTCTGTAAATTGCTATTTTACTTGGTTTTTGATTTACCACAGTTAGGTGTTAGAGAGTTATGGGATGTGAATACACATGAGAGTCGGGGTAGGATTAACTGAAACCTTTAAGTCCTCCCAACCTTTTGAGTTTACCTTAGCGGGAATGTCAAGTTCAAATTTGTGGGAGAAGGGCGTTCCTTCAGACCCTCCACCCATATGACCAAGGGCTTATATCCATGGCCTTAATCAAGTCTTATTTAAGTGTTGAGTGTAGCCCGAAACCTAAATATGATCCCATATGACCCAGGGTTGGAAACCCCTCGCGAAGTCCAAAAGGAGAAAAGCTACTTTGGCTTCAGGACTTATGATTCCACAACCTAAAAAACAACTGAAGGTCAGATTCACAAATTGATGATGGAGGTAGATTTGGGGATCCAGTGGAGACCTCTCTCAGTCGTTAGATCGGACTTAGGAAGGGTAGCGTTGAGTACTTTGGAAAAGTTCCACTTCAGGAGAATATGAGTGGTCTCGCATAGAAAATATCGAATGCCAAAGTCACAAAGTTAATCTAGAACGTTGATAATAGAGGGACGTGTGTCCGCAGATCAACGACTATCCGAAAGTTCAGGTATTCGGTGGTATCAATGAGAATACATAGGGATGTTCAATGTAGAACGCCAAATTCTAAACATCGATGTTGAATGTAGAACATCGAATGTTGAATGTTGAATTTATAGAGTGACCTGGACCATTGATCCTCGGATCCTTGGGGATTCTCTCAGACATAGATCTAAGGGTTCCATTGAGAACCCCTCTTAACTTCCCAACCAACCAGGAACGCGTCATGGAGCAACATGTGACCCCCACTTGTTCCCTTTCAAAATTTTCCCATTGGACTAGAGCCATCAAATGAAAGGGCACGTGGAAAAAGATCCTACAATATGGAGACTTGGTACTCCAACAGAACTTGTCCAAGAGTCTTCAGAGTGTTAAAACCTCTGAAGTTGCGAATGGTGAAGTGAATCTCAATCGTTGATAGGATGAGAAAACATGGCACTAGATCTGAGAGTCCAAAGACTTGGCTCTTCGGGGGACTCGCGATGTGAATAGTTAGTAACTCTGAAGCCCAGAGTTGCGAAGTAACGAGACCCATGGATCTATGGATCTACGTGGACAGAGATTAACTATTAGATTTGAAATAAGTTAGAAGGTTTTATGTCTGGGGCTAACGTAGCTCAATAACGTCATCTAGGGTGACGTGGACCTACAACTAAGGTGCCACGTTTCATCGGGATATGGACGCTTCACAGACCCCTTATGAATTTTAGAGCATGACAATTTTCTTCCCCTAGAGAGGACACATGTCACCCCTTGTCCTTGCCGCATGTCAACCTCTGGTTCATGCCTGCCTGGCCAACATGGTTGGTGACATGACCAGGATTTTGGGAGTCTGTGAATTCGAGAGTTCAGAGGATTTGGGGCATATTAGAGTAGAGGGACAATCAACATAGATCATCGATCACCAAATTCTGAAGATGTAAAATTTCTATCATCGAACATCGAAAGCATAGAACATCGATCGTCGATTGTCGAACATTGAAACATTCAGAGTCGATCGCTGAACACAAAAAACATAAAAAATTGATTGTTGAATGACCAAGGACACGTGGAGATATTTCAGGACTTTGGAAATTGGAGAGCATGAGTGCAGTAAGAAAAGGGGCGTTCAGCTCCGAACGTCAAAAACCCCAACTAATAACACCCAGATAACTTCGAGGGGATGTATCTTGCAAACCAGGGATTATATTTTGAGCTAGTAACAATCGTTAGAAATATACACATGAGTAGAAGAGGATGAAGACCTCAAAGAGATGATTTGAGATGATTTGAACGAGAAAATATTTGACGCCCCATCCCTATAAAGGGTATTTAGGGGGTCAGGTGTGTTACAAAAGAACTGGGCACCACTCAAGTCATCCAAGAGGTCATCAATGATAGGAATATGCAATTTTTCTTTGATGGTGAGTTTGTTGAGGGCACAAAAGTCAGGACACATGTGACAAGAGCCTTATTTCTTAAGGAACATGACCACATGAGAAGAGTAGGGGCTCGTACTAGGATGGATAACACCTGCAGTGAGCAATTCTTGAACAATTTTCTCATTTTCTTTTTTTTGGAAAAAGGGATGATGATAGGGATGAACATTGGGAGGAAGGTTGTCGGGGACAAGGGGAATGGAATGATCATAAAAACCACAGGAAGGAGGAATTCCCTAGGGAGTGGAAAAGATAACTTGATGTTATAGATGATGGATTGGACGTCCTGTGGCACAAAGGGTGTCTCAGTGGCGTGAATGGCATGGAGTTGTGAAATAATGCCAGAATGACCTTTTTTTAGGAGCTTTTCCATGTGATGGGAACTGATGATCTCCCTGGAACAAGAGGTGATGCCTTGTAACTTATATTGTTGGCCCTCCTGGTTGAATTGCATGGTTAATTCCTTAAAATCCATGAGAATGGGACCCAGAGTCCTTCAGCATTCGACACCCAACACAATGTCACAACTACCCATGTCGATGGAAAACATATGAGATTTCATGTGGTACTGACCAACTTGGAGACGCACATTTTTACAACACCCCCCACATTTCATAGACCCGCCATTCACAATCGTGATTTGAAAATTATTGATAGCACGAATATAGCAATTAGTTTCTTGGGCAATGCGATGATGAATAAAATTATGGGTGCTTCCACTATCAAAGAGGATGACAACATTTTGATGCTTAATGTAACCAATTAGCTTGAGGGTTTAGGGAGAAGAGAACCTAGTGAGAGAATTCAGGGAAATGATCGGTTCAACTTTGGTAGGGTCGGAGGGTGGGGTCATGTCAATGGGTTCAGGTGACTTAGCCATAGGGAGGCCTCAACATTGTCTTCCGAAACATCCTTGGAGATGGCCATAAAAATATTTTGTTCCTTACACGTGTTCCAGGGAAAATATTTGTCATCACAATTATAACAAAGGCCTTTGAGTTGGCGTTCATCCATTTCTACCCTGGTCAATTTTTGGATCTTTAGTGGAGTGGAAGGAGGAGTGGGAGTGACTAGTTTAGGGCAAGGAATAAAGGAGGGTTTTCAAGTTTGAGAAGTGACAACATGTTGTGCCTCCTTATCTATTTTAGTAGCTTCCACCCAACTCTGAGTTCGAGCCTTGAGGACATGGGCATGAATCTCATCCTTGAGTCCACTGATAAAACATTCTTAGAAAAAAGAATCAGACATGTCCTTTGTATGGAAATCGAATCGCTCAAAAGTGGCTATAAAGTCTTCCAATGTGCTAGATTGTTTCAACTTTTTCAAATGACCTAAATGGTTGGTGTCAATGTCAAAGTGTTCATAAATATCTGCCACAAATTGTGTCCAAGCCACATACCCTTGGAGGACATTTTTTCTCCATTGCCACCATTGCCAACATTCTTGATCTAGATGGAGAACACCATACCGTAATTTGGCCAACTCATCTGTAATTCCATACAAAGAGAAATAATGTTCCATTTGAGTTATCCTGTCGTGGGATTTGAGACATCAAATTTTTTCACATCCACATGTGGAAGGCGTAGGTCATGCTGAAAGTGATGGGGTGGAAAAGTATGGGAATTAGAGGAAGTTTCACCTTGAGAGTGCAAAGGTGGGTCAGAGGAGAAAAAATCTGCAGGGATATTCATCTTGCCGCAGAGAATTATAGTGAAGGATGCAAGTTGGGTAGCGAGGTCCTATTTGATGGTTACAATTTTGGCATCTATGGAGGAATGCATTTTTTTTATTGATGGTGGAAAAATTGGCACTCAGCTACCTCACTTCATGTTGGGTCTCTGTGAAATTAGAGGACAAGGAGTTGAAGCGAGCTTCCAAGTATTGGCTATGGGTGTGGGTCATGATGAAGAGGTAAAATGGAAAGGGATGGGTGGGATCACAGATAAAATGGGTTATGGGTGAATTGTATCTTGACGATCAGGGTGACGAGGGGAATCCAACGGGGTAAGGCCCAAATAAGGGTGTTGGAAGGGGGTCGGGTCCACGGGAATTATTTTTCTTCTGAAAAATGATATGTATGACTACAATAAGGGAGAACATGATCCAGATGGATTTCGATGGCCTCCCACCTATTTGAAATAGCTCATTTTGGCATTTTTCCAGTTTGGCAGTTTTTTCCTAGTTTTCGGGTCCCTCACTTTCGAGGTGATTTTGAGGCCCTAAACAACATTTTTAGGGCTCGCCATAGTGAAATTGTAGATGCAATCGGAGTCTGATGGAAACATGTGTAGTCCTTGGAGATACCTTTCCAACAGGATATCGTGCGCCTAAAACAAATATCGTATGAAAAAGTTACGACTCCATGAAGTTGATGTACTAGCTTATCCCAACAGGGCCCAAATGACTTTTGACAATTCATCTCCTAGGGTTAGGTTTTTGTATTTCTAGGGTTTTGGCATTCTTGTTTATTGTAAAAAGTCTTGGAGAGCCTCATTATAAAAATCTTCTTGCGAATGAGAACAACCATCACATCTCTTCTCGGAGATAAGTCGCCACCATTCTAGCAAGCTAATTTTTTGCTGCATTTTACAGTTTCAACATATTTTCTTATTGAATAGAAACCGGTTTTAATGTATCTCTATCATTGCATATTTGTTGTTCTTGTGCCTCTATGTAAAGAATAATAATAATATGTGTTCATTTGTGTTCTACTCATAAATTTCGGATCAGAGGAGAAGAATCCAATGGGATAGGGCTCAAATAATGGTGCGAACAATATCCATATTTTTTATTTTTTTTACTCTTACAAAGTTATACTCCAATATGAAGAATATTGTAGTGTTGAAATGCCCAAATTATTAATAGGAAAAAATGTGTAGTAATTTTTACAACCCGAATGCAGGAGGCACAGTTGCGTGACAATATATCTTGTCTATTTGTTTTTCGTCCCAAGGTTTAGGGTATATAGGGTGTCTAAAAACAAAGGTTTTCCCTGTGATATAACTCTTTGATATATGTGCAGGGTCCAATAGTATTAATTGATCCAATCTCTCATGGCACCAACTAAGGAGGCTAGACCGTGCCCTTAGCCATGCTACACGACTACCCAAGTACTAGAGAGTATCTTCCCAAGAGTTGTTCTCGATGACACTATAACAATCAGGCGACCAATTGGTTTATCTATGGAGGGCTTCAAGAGATCTAGGATGATCTATATACAGGTGTTGTCTAATGCACTACCACTCGAATGGGTACCAATTGGGGTTACAAGGGTGGCAACCATATGTTCTCTTAACTACCACTTGTATTTCCTACGTGTATGAATCCCTGACCATGGGTTTATGCACCTAATGATAGATCTTTGTAGATTTAAGATGCTAGAATACGTCTCTACCCTGAAAAAAAAATTAACACACAATTTTCTGCGAAGGAAAGTTCTCTGATACCACTTGTAGTATTCCAAATATAAAATAATATGCAAAACATAAATATTTCATCTAGAAATGGAAGAATAACACTGATATAACCAGGATCCTGGATGGTGTGCCACGTTGCACAGGGAGGCCATATATCTAGCCCTAGACACACACCATTAATAGGGCAAATTGGCACCCTTCCCCTCACCATTAAAATGGAAGGAGGCAATTACTTCCTGTTGAGAAGAGGAGGACATTTCCCTTGAGAGAGAAAAGTAGCAGCCATCATGTGTAATGGCTAGGAGAATCCCAGTACATAGGTCATGTCTAGCCTCAACATTATCCTCCCACTCAGACAAGGCTAGATCCATCTTAACTTTGCGCTCCACTAGCCGAGATTCTCTGAGCACTGGTGCAATATATAGATGGATCCCATTGCTCTTACCCTGCTCATTCACACCCTCTCTATCACTGCCATGCCAAGGGAAAGAGGCATGTCACGTCATGGCCCTTCCTGGTATAGTTTCGCTGCTAGACAGTGGAGGGTGCAGAGACTGGAGCGGGCCTTGTCCATAGCCCAGACTAAGTGATGGGAGAAGGCCAGAACACCGCCAATGGCATACGTGGAGGAGGTGATTCCAGAGGAACCTATCCAAGTCCCTCTGGAATCCTACCTCTTCACAGTGCCTGATAACTAGAAGCCCACCAGCCATATCCCAGCAAGCACAAGTGCGTCAGCCAGAATCCAACAACCGCAAGAATCTAGGGATGAGACTACTTGCATAATTGAGGAGGAATTCCCAAAGGAATTCCTCCACTTATACCCTTAGGACATAATTCAATCCAAGGACTCTACAACAAAAGAGTCCAGGATGATGGACACTTTGGACATGGCTCAAGAGGACTCAGGCAAGGTGACGATAGTCTTGGGCATGATGGTGGAGGGAGGCCCAGTCTTGGCACCTCCACCAATCTCTAAACACCCATATTTTGGCAGGTACCACCACCCTTATTCCATTCAGAGCATCTCACACTGGTATTTGAGCTCAGAAGCCACATGGATGATCAAAATCATCGGGACACCCTCATGCCTCAGCGAATTGACATGCTCTATGAGGCCTAATCGAACACACCTACAACCCAGCATTGTTCGACATGCGTGAGGCCATTTCTGCTCCAGCCTAGGGACAACCCCCTCAGCGGTGACCCTAGCGACATGACCTCCAGTGTAAATTGGAAATCTACTTGCTTTGGTTATCACAAGCATTCTCAACTCGACTCCATGCATTTCTATTGAGTATTTTTACAGTCATGTCTTTTGTTTTTAGTGTATGTCTTATGTCTGTCTCAGTTTCCTAACACAGTTCTACAAAGACTCCAATCCTCCACCTGCTTTGGTTTTCATTTGGTAGGGAAGATGGCGGATTTCCATTTTGATTAGTGACATCACAGTCTTCAACCTGTTCCGGTTTCCGCTAATTTGGTGGAACATTTGGCAGACTCTAGCCATGTGGCTTTTTTGTAATGTAAAAGTTATATAATAGGAATTTCCCCCCTTTTTATTCACAAAAAAAAAACACTAATATAACCAGAACAATACTAGAATAATACCAAAATAACACCAGAAAGATCACCTTGATTAATGATAGCAATGTTCACTTGCCTCTTCAAGGGGGAAACCTCCAGTAGAGAAGAGCTCTATTACAATAATATCCAAGACCAAACTTCTCATACAATCTACTCCTATTTATACTAAATTTGTCTATCCAAAATAACAATCTATAGGAAGATCATTCTAGAAGTGAAAGCTTCTATTAGGTCTTCTTACATTTGACTTATTCTTCCTTATTGTCAGGCCTTATTAATATTGGCCTTTATTATAGGGAAATACATTATTCTACCTATGTGAGGAGTTAGGGAGGTTAGGTCCCTAACATAGTTGTGCCCAGAGAAAGCACCAAGATTAGAGAATTCATGGTACAGTTAGCATATTAAAAGTAGATCCCATGGAATTGTGGATCAATGGTTTCAAATACCATGATTTTGTCATTTAGCAACAAGAAATTGGAATAAGGCTACATAGTAGATCAAGTGAAAATCATAGATGAAGGGTTCCAATATGTTTGTTGTTTCAAGGAGGGTTTTCCTTTGATCACTGGGTGAAAAGATCTCAAGTGAATATTACAATAGAGAAGCTATTCACTATTTTTTGAGGAGAGTTGCCATTTTCTCAAACTCTAGCCACTAGATTAAAGAGGGTTATTTCTGTTGTAAGTTTGATTTAATCTAGCTGAATTACAAGTTTGAGGAATTTTTTTAGGGCTACGGAGAAGGAATATTGTTGGGGTTTGACATAAGCTTCATTTAAAAGTATTGATTGAATATTTATTTAAATAATTAGTGTATTTGTGTGATGCAAAGATAATTTTAAGGATGGAAATTTATTTTAAAATGTAGATACCTTGGTGAATATTACTAATCCTTCATATGGAAAATATAAAATGTTTGGCGATATTTTTTTAAAATATTCAAATTTCTAAGGATTTTATATAGTTTATATAAAATTTTGGCTATTTTTAAGGTAAAATAATTTTATCCTTTAGAATTTGGGCGAATCATTTTTAGAATAGAGAATATTTTTTGGGGAAAACCATGGAAAATTATCCCATGAGCGAAATTTAGCCGCTAAAATCATCCTTGGTGTGATGGTAAAAGTAATTGAAATTCTCGAGAATTTGAAGTTACTTTTCAAAGTGATAATTACCTTGGTTTCATTTTGTAAAAGAAAATATATTTTGTAAAGGAAAACAAAAGAAGGATGATGGATTAAAAGAAAAGGAAAAAGGAAGTTGGTTTTAAAAAAAGTGGGTGAGAATGTCTTTTGTAATTATTTAATTGAAAAACTATAGTTGATAGAGAAATTATCTAGAGTTATGAATATGGATTTGTTGAGGCTTCCTATTTTCATTGGTAAAAAATGTGATTTTTGTGCCATTCAGACGAGAACCCGACTACATATAGATGATTTGTGGGACATTGTTTTGAATGTGTTTGAAGAACCCCTAAATGAAGCAGCCTATAAGGCCATGACAAAATATCAAAGGGATCAACTTACAATCAATAGGAAGGATGATGAAGCATCATTGTCTCTCATTCAACAAGGCTTGGATGAGAGTGTTCTTCCGAAAATTGTAGTAGCAATCGGATTTAAAGAAGCTTGGTATTTTCTCAAGATGAGATATAGTGAAAGGGGGAGAAACAATTATCAAGTTGATAAAGTGGCTATCATAACAAAAGAAGTTTTTGAAGAAGTTGTGGAAGAGCCAAATATTGAGACTACAACTATTACAGAGAAATTTGTTGAAGAAATTGTAGAAGAAAAAGGTGATGTACAATATGCAAATAAAGAGCATGGTGAAGAAATTGAAGTTAAAGAAGAAAATGAAACTGCATTTATAGTTGTAGCAACATGTCAGGATAATTTAGTTGCAACGAATGTTGTGTTTTATTATGGGGTAGAATTCGCATTTCGTGAGGAATGGATTGCAAATCCCAAGTATGATAAAGATGAAACTGGATATGAAAAATATGCAGTAGAATAAGGAACAAAACAAATAAAGGAAATCATCAGAGTTGTTGAATCTTTTGCGACAATGGAAGAGAATCTGGAAGAAAATGAAAATGTTGTTACAGAGGTTAACATAGATATTCATTTAGTATTAGTTGGAGTAAAAGAATATGCAGAAGAAGAAACATATGAATAAAATAAAGAAGATGAGGAAATATTGAAGAAGAAGACTAGAGTAAAGAAAAAGATCATGAAGAAGAAAAGGTGTGGAGAATATAAATTTTGGAGAAAAATACATAAAAAACTTGTAGAGAATAGGGAAAGTTGCACCAACATGAAAAAGTAAAAGATGCAAAACAAGTTTTAAAGTGTTGTTATCCTAGCTGAGAGTTAGACCAGCATGAAATCATGATTTTGTAAGCCTATCGAGGCATTGTCAAAAGTAATGGTTAATGTTGTTAGTAGTCTTAATTAAGGGGGAGTGTTGGAGTATGATAATTACTCCTGCTATTTTTAGAAGAATTTGGTTGACCGAGTATGCATATATTAGTTATTTGGGTTATTAGTTGATTCAATGTTTTTCTATTTATGGAAATTTGTTAATCAATTGTTTGTTTTTTACTATATCAAACCTTTAGGGTTTTAGTGTTCCAATGTTCCAATGTTTTGTCTCTTCCTATCGGTTTAATAGATAATAAGCAATGTATCATAGGTTTAATAGGAAAAGAAATGCTTTGAGCATTGAGAATCCATTTATGTCTCAAGATCATTGATTTCCATGTAGATAAAGTTATAGTTATTAGGAATTTAGATATAATTTATTTAATATATAAATAAGAGTTATGAAGAAGTATAGTCTTTTTACTTTGTTGTCAAATTTTATGAAACAAACAATGATAAAAGGTAGGGAAAGGTATTATAATATATTGATAGAATTGTGTTTCTAAACACTTATATAGTATAGTATGTTCTTCATCTTGGCATCTTTCTTGAGATTTTTTAGATTTAGATTTGGATGTAGCTTCCAACACTTATATTTGGTGTGACCATATATATTATAGTGGTTACAATGGTTACTTGGATCCTTTCAATGATGTGTAATGGATGTTGTCTTCTTGTCCTTTCCTTTCCACTTGTTTTTTCCTTCATTGGAAGAATCTTGGTGTTTTTTTCACTTGGAACCACTTGTTTGTCCTTTCTTCTTGTTCATATTATTCAGACATTGTGCTTGCAATAGGCCTCATCAATTGTCTCAGGTTTAAAGAGAGTCAATTTCCTATTTAAATGATCATGTACACCTCCTTGATACTTGAGGAGTACATTTGGATTATTAGGAGATATACTCAACATAATTGTTTGTTTTATAAACTTGGTGGTATACTCTTGCACACTCTACCCTTGATTTTGTTGGAAGTAATGCTAATGGATCCACTAACCCACTTCATACCCAATGGGGTATAACTATTACATAATGAAGGTTTTAAATACTTGCCACTCAATTATTGGGGGATCACCCTCTAGCCCAAGCATCTTTGTGTGACTTTCCTACCAATTTTGTGCATGGATCTCTAACTTCATTTGAGAAAATGAAATATTTTTCTCTTCTCCATTGTTATGAAAATTGAATTAAACTTCTAACTATTGCAACCATTGATTAAAATTAACAATACCAATCTCACCTTGGTAATTTTTGATTTCCACTTTTGATTCCACTTTAAACAAATATTGGGAAGAAGTGATGGCACTACAACTTGATATCTCTTTCTCTAGCTCCCTTTTTGGCTTCTTTTCTAGGTCTTCATTATTTATAGATTTCCTATATAATATAGATTCTAAGTTAGAGCTACCAAACTCTCTAAAAGGTACAATTTTTTTCTCTAGATCTACCATGAGGATGGCCATGTTGCAAGATATGTCAACAATTTGTGCTTTCAAACTTGAAAATATATCCTTTGGCTCATTTCGTGGATTATTATTGTACTCATCCACCATGGCTAGATTTTTAAGAATATTTTCTTATGACACTTCCTAGATCTTGAAAATTTCTACAAAAATCCCAAAGAAATCCACTCTAATGCCTATATGATCTATAAATTTTCATGAACATTCCACTGGAAAAGTTCATCACAACAATTATCACAATAATTTGTAATATATTATTATGCAATGTTTTACTTTAGATTCAAATTTATCTTTCTAACTTAGCACACAAAACACTAAAATAATTTGAAATTGAAATGAAAGAAGCTAAGTAAATAGCACACCATCCACATAATGAACATAATTTGTACCCTAGGGAAACCCAACTAGAAGGTTACGCTTATGCCTTTACCTTTTCTTATTAGTTATTAAATACAAATACAAAGAAGGTGCACTCACTATATAGTTTCCATGGACACTATGGCATGTATGCATGATATGGGATATTCTACTTCATTTGTTCTACTTAAATATCCCACTCCCAATGTTCCTCTCTACTATGGAACAAGAAATAATACAATAAGAATGCAAACCCCTTCCTATCCTAGTGGCCAAGTCCTACTAATTGTCTAGGGTTAGGTTTAGGATTTCTTGCATGCGTCAACTCCCAATTAGGGTTAGGGTTTTGAATCCCTTATATTCTTATTGAAAATTCACATTTGACTAGATCCACTTGTGTGATAAATGGAAGTTTATCTGTTAGCCACATAGTATCATGTGGGTCAAAAAGATAGGTCAACTTGTAGTATTCATAACTTTCTCATACAAACTTTGATTGAGGTGATATTCATGTCATTTGAAATCTCTTGATGTGTAGAACAATGTCGAGGGGATAGATTCTTTATTTGAACAATTTTGACCCCATAAAACACCATTTGATGCTCCGAATAGGCTCCAAATATTTATGGAACACACATCACCAATGTGGGACCTGCCCCTAAAATGGGTCTTGCAATCCAATTAATCTAATTTTTCACCTATAAAGTACCAAAATATATGGAAGATTATCTAATGATCCATTTTGAATCATTTAATACTAACTAACATAGTGGACCCGATCCACACATTAAATAACCACCATACCTATACTATTATTAACTCTATTAATGGGCCCTTCAACCTTTCCCTCAATGCTTCTACATATGATGTACATGCCTAACCTAGGGCCCTATGTACAATTGTTCTCATCAATGTTGAGTGTGAAGTAGTCTAAGAAGTGTTTCCATAAGCTAGGTGATCACATTGATACCCAACTCTAAAATTTATTCAACCCAAATAAGAGTGAATATAAAATAGACAACCTCCAAATTAACTTATATAAAAGGAGCCTATATCTCAAACAACTAGATCTGATACCATGCTGGAAAACTAGGGAATAACATAGGTTATTAAATATGATTTCGAAGGGAAAGAGGTGGTATTCAAAAGACACCATTATAACATTGAATAAAAAATGACTAAATGAACACACATAATGAATAACAAATAGATTACTTAATAGACCAATCCATAGGATTATGTATGTATACCAAAATAATGTAACTAACTCCCATAAAATGAGGAAGACTTAGTTGACTTTCATCATCTTAGGCACACTTGAGATCCAAATTTCATTCCATAACTTATTAACCTAGTCTATACCACATTCAATTGATTTGATTGACCAATCAACCACTTGGTTGACTTATTAGTTGACATTTAACTATCTCTAAAATGATTCTAGAAACCCAAAGTGATCTTGTTTTTTTGGAAATGAATGAATCATTAAATATGTAACTCTAATTCTTTATGAAAGAAGAGGTTTAACCACCTGTAAATCTTAGGAATGTATAGAAACCAAAGAACCCCATTTCAACTACCTCAAAGGATCCTTCAATATAAATATATTGCATATTTATATTATCCCTTTTAATTTTAAAGTTCACAAACTTTGGTAGTAGTTTAACTAGTATGGTCCTTTTTTAGTAAGTACTCATATAGAGATAATTGTTGGAAAATTGGTTTTCATTAATGTCAAACTTATAAGAATCCCGAATTAAAATCCCAGAATCCCCTAAAAGTGATGATAATTTTTCCGCTTGAATAATCCTTGAAGAGCCTTAAAGGAGCCTTGACATAAATGTATATAATTCCAAAGTGGTCCCCTTAGGGGATAGATTTTAAGCATGGCCCTCACGAGATGAGATAAAATGTGGTTGTTTCCACATGCCCACTTTGAGTTGTACAAAAATGGATCCACAAGATGTCCAATATAAATATTACAATCCTATAGATGTCGAAGATAAAGATTGCAAGATGGATATTGTTGAAAGTATTAATTTTTGGTCAATTTGGATACTCTATATTTTAGGGAATTCATACCCCAAATAAATAACTCAAATGGAATAACAAGTTACATGGATGGAAACATTATTTTGATACCTTATCAATGATATATTTAAGTCCCACTAACTCTGTAGTAATGAGGAGATATGAATTTTTCTGTCCGAGAACCTAGCCAGAAAATTGAGGTTGGATCAACTAATTTTTGGGGATAGAATTGATATAAATACATGATAGAATTTTGCATTTTTAGAGAAACCAATGAAGAGATCAAGTATGACGTGCACTTAAGGTGTTAGGGTGTATTTCTGGCGTGCAAGGCAAGTCTAAAGGATTCTCTTAAGGTCCTTCTGATTCTTAAGGTATGCTATACAATTTTGATGTTGTCGTAAGATTGCAATGATGTTGTATGCTCTAATATGGAGTGGTGATGTTGTCGTGAGTGGATTTTTCTATTAGTGGATGTCATCATGAATATGTGTTATCATCAGTGAATTTTTTCATTGGTGATTACATACTGGGAGTGATGTTATGAGTCTTTCTAGGGTTTAAAGGATTGTTTACGGTTGGTGCCCATGTTTTAGGGAGTGGGTACTTCATTCCAATTGGAGCTGGTAAATCCGGGGGGTTGGTGCCTCCTTCCAGTTGGTGCTGGTAAATAAGGGAGTTGGATATTCCTTTAGGTTGGTTCTTGTAAATCAAGGGGTTGGTGCCTCCTTCTAGTTGGTGTTGGAGAATCTTGGAAGTTGGTGCTTCATATGAATGTAATCTTAATATGATATAAGAAAATAATTGTGTTTTTTTATTCCATTTGGGTTTCCACATAAAGTAATTATGTTTTTTGTATGGTTTGTTTTGTGACGATGAATTTCATTGTTAATGGTTAATGTTTACATGATGTTCTTAAAGTTAAAAATGGTAAAATATGTTCAATACTGATTCACCCCTCCCCTGTCAATATTGGTGAATATTCTAACAATTGGTATTAGAGAGGGTTCCATTAGGAACATTCTAACCACTGGAAGGTAGGTCATGGATAGGCAAGGAGAATTTACAAAAAAATGGAACACCATTTTTTCATGGGAAAAATTAAGCTTTTTGGAGCATAAGAATGAGAGCATTTTTGCAGGCATGGGGATTTGATGATTCACAAGTTGTAGTAAATGGATACACTGCACCAGCTTCTCCCCCAAAAGGCAATGTTCGGAAAATGATCAATGAGTACAATTCAAAGGCTATGAATTCTATTCTAATTGGTATAACATGTTCATAATTTGTTAAAGTTATGCATTGTGACTCTGTAAAGGAAATATAGGACAAGCTCAAGAATTTTTATGAAGGAGATGCTAAAGTCAAAGAGGCCAAGCTTCAAACTTATAGAGGACAACTTGAACATCTGAGAATGAAGGAAGATGAAGGTATTGCAACTTATTTTCTCTGAATTGTTGAAATTGTGAATACTATAAGAGGACTGGGAGAAAAGATTGAAAAATTAGTTATTGTGCAAAAGATATTGAGATCTCTCCCAATGAGATTTGACCCTAAAATCTTAGCTCTAGAATAAAGACAAGATATGGCTACACTGAGCATATATGAATTACATGGAATACTTACAACATATGAAATGAGAATAGAACAGGAAAATCCATCTAGAAGAGAAGAATCTTTTAAAGCCTCCAAGAGCACAAGAAAGAACAAGTCAAGGTCAAAACCCTACTCCAACAATAATGATGATTCAAATAATGAAGAAGAAGCCAACTTTGTGAGAAATATGAAAAGAGGAACTGTCAAGTACAAAGGCAAGCTTCCTTTCAAACGATTTAAATGTGGTAAAGTAGGCCATTTTTCTTCCAAATGTCCTTATGAAAGGGGTTTAGATAATGATGAAGAAGAAGTTCCTAAGAAAGAAAATAAATATCATAAAAAAGACAAGGAAAGAAATAAAGGAATATCTTTGAAAAATAAAATCCTATATTCAAAATATGATAGTTCCTCATCTGATGAAGATGATGATAGTGACAATGAATCAATAAGAGAACTCTTCATGGTGTTAAAGACTCAAGAGGAAACTACTGAAAATAATGAAGGAGACGATGAAGAAGAAGGACACGTGAATCTTGAGGCAGAATTGATTAGTGCCTTAAGTGATCTAAGAATAGCAAGGAAGAAAAACAAGTCTCTCAAAAAAGAGTTAAGTAAACTGAAGGAAGGCTTTCAAAATCCTAGCAATGTTTTTGAAGAATCCAAGCAGACTATCATATATCTAAAGATTCATTTGGAAGAAGCCAAAGTGATTGAAGAAACTCTCAAGAGATAACTGGAAGAAAAGAATAAAATAACAAAGAATATGAAAACTGAAATAGTCTCACTAAGAAAGGAACTACAAAAGAAGAACGTCGAACTAAAATTTTGGCAATAGAAACAAAATACTCAATGAAATCATCTACAATATAAATCATTCCATGAAAATTCTGGACTTGGATATAAACAAAATAATACCGGTGAGGTTTCAAGCTCTATGATGACAGGAAATGAAGAAAAACAAAGAATTTATGCGTATGCTATCAAGGGTTCCATAAATAAAGAAGAATGCAAGACTCTAAAGGATGATATACAAAAAACACAAATAAAGAATAATCAAGAATAAAATCATGCATTCATAGGAACATGGAATCAACAACCAACAATGAACAAGAGCCAAGAAGAAGATCATGATTTTAGAAGAACCACCAACTAGAAGACCACCCACACTCTGACACCAAAATATTTTTCTTGGGTTGTGTTATTCTTGCAATAATTTTGGGCACGAAGTCATAAATTGTAGAGCCTATGCAAAGGGTAGAAACACCTGGAACATAAGTATCTATGGAAATCCCAAGAATCATTATGAAGGAAATTATCCTAGAAATCCACATGAGGTGCTTGACATAAATTATAACAATTTTGGTACTCGGAATTATGAAATTGAATGATACAAACGTAACAATTTTGGACACATATCCAGAAATTGCAAAAGTGAATTTATAGTTTCCTCAAGGGAAACTAGGCATGTTCATTTCAATCATATAGGGGGGAAATAGAGAACTTGGAAAAGGAAGCAAGAAAATTTGAAGGTTGAGGAATGTGGGTTTGCCTTACAAGCCAAAAATAGAAGAATTCATTGGTATATTTACAATGGATGCTCAAAGCATATGATTGGAGACAAAAAATATTTGTAATATTGAAGAAAGAAAAAGAGGGGTCTGTCACATTTGGAAATGATAACTCAACCAAAATTATAGGAAAAGGCACAACTAGTCTTGGAAACAAAGATGTTGTGGCATAAAATGTCCTACTTGTTGAAAATGTGAAGAATAATATGCTAAGCGTGAGTCAATTGTGTGATTAGGGACACACACATGTATTCAATTCAAAAGAATTTGAAATAAGGAAAGAAGGATCAATTAGACTAGTGGAAACAATGACAAAGAATCCAAAGAACATATACATCTTGGATGAGATCGAAGAAGAAAGATGTTGTTTGGGAAAAGAAGATGAAAGTTGTATTTGGCATAGGAGAATGGGACATATACATTTTGATAATATTGTCAAGATCAACGAGAATAAATTTGTAAGAGAAATTCCATAAATCACAAAGAGAACAAATACTATGTGCAAGCATTGTTAGCATGGTAAAAAAATAAAAGTTGAATTCAAGAAAAGTGAATACTCTACGACAAAACCATTGGATATTGTACACACTGATTTGTGTCGGCTATCGAGAACAAAAGTATTGGATGGTTAACAATACTTCATGCTAATCATTGATGACTACACTAGAATGACATGGGTTTGCTTCCTCAAGAAAAAATCAGAAGCTTTCGAATGTTTCAGGGTATTCAAGGAATTGGTTGAAAATGAATTTGATTTGAAAATCAAATGCTTAAGATCATATAATGGAGGTGAGTTTACTTCAAATAAATTCATGGATTTCTGTGAAGAACAAGGAATAAAAATAAAATTCTCAATATCTAGAACACCTCAACAAAATGGAGTTGCTAAAAGGAAAAATAAAGCTATACAAGAAATGGCCAGAACCATGTTGAATGACTCCAAACTAAGTGATATATTTTTGGGGACAAGCAGTGCATACAACCGTTCATATCTTGAACAAACAATTGATTAGAAGGAATAATGATAAGAATCCATAGTAGTTATGGAAAGGAATACCAACCAATGTCAAGAACTTTAGAGTGTTTGGAAGCAAGTGTTACATAAAAAGGGAAGACAAGAAGATTGGAAAATTTGACTCCTAGGTGGACGAAGGCATATTTTTTGGGTACACATGGAAAATTGAAAAATATAAGTGCTACAATTTAAGACTCAACAATATAGTAGAAAGAATCAATGTAAAATTTGATGAAATAAACTTGTTGAAGACCAAGAAGGAAAGTATAAATTCAAACATCTTTGAAGAATAGGAAAATGAATAACTAAAGAAAGAAGACTAGGAATAAGAAGAAGAAAAACAATAGGAGAAGAAGACATAAGTAGAACAAGAAGAAAATGACCAAAAATATTTTTAGACACCTTCTAGGACACCTAACCATCAGGTTTATAAGAATCATCCACCAGAACAAATCATTGGAGATATAAGTGTCAGATTAGAAACTAGAAGAAGAAAACAAGAAAAAACAACTGAACAAGGACATCTTTCATTACTGTCCACAATTGAACCAAGTAGCTTTGAGGAATCCAAAAATAATGAACATTGGATCAAGGCTATGGAAGAAAAATTAAATCAAATAGAGAAGAATGAGACACAAGAACTAGTTCCAAGACCAAAGGAAAAAAATGTGATTGGGACAAAATGGGTCTTCATAAACAAGCTAAATGAAGATCGACATGTAACCACAAACAAAGAAATACTAGTGTGCAAAGGATATGCTCAAGTTGAAGGAATAGATTTTGAACAAACCTTTTCTCTCATGGATAGAATGGAAGCAATCATAATGTTCTTGGCTTGTACATGCTCCAAGAGTATCAAAGTGTATCCGATGGACGTAAAATAATATTTTGTAAATGGAGAATTAGAAGAAGAATTCAAAATAGAACAACCAAAAAGGTTTCTACTATTAGAAAAGGAAAACTATGTTTTCATATTGAAGAAAGATCTGTATGGACTTAAGAAAGATACAATATCTTGGTACTCAAGATTGGATAGGTAATTGTAACAACAAGGATTCATAAGGGGAAATGCAAATAATATCCTCTACATAAAAGAGGATCAAGGAAATATGAATATTATTGAAGTGTATGTTGATGACTTCATATTTGGAAGCGATGATGATAGATTGAGTTAGACGTTTTCCAAGGATACGGATAATGAAATTGAAATGTCCCTACTTGGGGAGTTGACTTTCTTCTTGGGAATCCATATATCTTAGCTAGATGAAGAAATTTTCATTTCCCAAACCTAGTACATCAAAGAAATGTTAAAGAAGATCAAAATGGAAGAATGTAAACTTGTGAGTACTCTTATGGTTACTGGTTGCAAGTTAAGAAAATATGATGAATCTAAAAAAGAATATCAAATACCCTACGGATCAATGATTGGTAGTATACTCTATGTGACAGCTTCAAGACTAGCTGTAATGCAAGACGTTAGACCACTCACAAGATTTCAAGCAACACCAAAGGAAACCCATGTTCTAGCATTGAAAAGGATCTCCAGATATATTAAAAGAAAAAAAAAATTGGGCTATGGTATCCAAAAGGAAATGAGTTAACTATGGTCACCTACATAGATGTATATTGGGAAAGAAGTATTGATGACAAAAGAAGTACAAGTGGATAAACTTTCTACTTAAGTGACTGCTTAGTGTCCTAGTTGAGAAAGAAGAAATCTTTAGTATCCTTATCCACATTAGAAGAAAAATATATCGCAACACCAACATGTTGTATTCAAATTCTGTAGATGAATAAAACCATACAAGACATACAAGTGAGATATGATGAGCCTATTATGATAATATGTTAAGAACCAAATATCAATATAGCATAGAAAAACCTCAAAATAAGTACTCAAC
>ML779114.1:2770351-2827815 GCA_009831015.1 Picea engelmannii | reverse complement strand
AGAGCACGAAGATAGGGGAGAAAAATGGTTTTACTAAGTTGTCATCAATGCCAAAGGGGGAGATTGTTGTAAAAATGGTTGTCATTGATGTTAACCTTAGAAGAATCCCTAAAGCTAATCCAAGAATCCCCTAAAAGTGATGATAATGTTTCTACTTGAAGAAGCCCTGAAGAACCTTGAAGGAGCCTTGACATAAATGTATATAACTCTAAATTGTCCCCTTATGGCGTAGCTTTTAAGCATGGCCCTCATGATATGAGATAAAATGTGGTTGTTTCCACATGCCCACTTTGATTTGTACATGAATGAATCCCAAAAGATGTCCAATATAAATATTACAAGCCTGCAGGTGTCTAATATAAATATTGCAAGCTAGAGATTGTTGAAAGTATTAATTTTTGGTCAATTTAGATATCCTATATTTTAGGAAAATTTTACCCTATATAAATAACTTAAATGGAAGAAAACGTTACATGGCTAGAAATCTTATTCCGATACCTTTCCAACAATATATGGAAGTCCCTCTAAATCCCTAGGAATGAGGAGATATGAGTTTTTCCGTCTGATAAACTAGCCAAAAAATTGAGGTCCGATCAACTAATTTTTGGGGACTAAATTACTATAAATACATGATAGAATTTCAAATTTTTAGTGCAATCAACAAAGAGACCAAGTTTGAGGTGCGCTCAAGTTGTTGAGGTGTCTTTCTCATGTGTAATGGAAGTCTAAAGGATTCTCTTAAGGTCCTTATTATTATCAAGGTATGCTATAATCTTGTGATATTGATGTAAGGTTGCATTGTTGTCGTATGCTCTGATATGAAGTTGTGATGTTGTCATTAGTGGACGTTTCCATGAATAAATGTTGCGGTCAGTGGATGTTTTTGTTAGTGATTACATACTGCGAATGATGCTATGAGTCTTGCTAGGGTTTGAAGGATTGTCTATGGAATGAAGCGTGCATCTTGGTGCATGTGTTTTAGGGAGTGGGTGCTTCCTTCTAGTTGGAGATGGTAAAGCCAAGGGGTTGGTGCCTCCTTCCAGTTGGTGTTGGTAAATCAGGGAGTTGGAGCTTCCTTCAGGTTGGTGCCTATAAATCAGGCGGTTGGTTCATCCTTCCCATTGGTGCTAGATAATCTTGGAAGTCGGTGCTTCCTATGCATGTAATCTTAACATGATATAAGAAAAACATTATGTGGTTTTCTCCCATTTGGGTTTCCACGTAAAAATCATTGTGTTCTGTACTATATGTTTTTTTGTCATGATGAATGGAATTGTTAATGGTTAATGTTTACATGATGTGCTTAAAGTTAAAAATGGTAAACAATGTTCAATACAGATTCACCCCTCACCCCCCCCCTCTTAGTATTGGTGAATATTCTAACAACAATTACAATCCCAATAAAATTATAGTTTATTATTAATGGTGAAATCACAAGGTGACTAACCCAAAGACACTTTAGGATGAGTGGATTTGAAAATTTTTGTGATACAATAAAGATTGAGGATGAACACTATTTCATTTTAACTTGATTTTTCCTTGAATAATATAAGACATGTCTTTACTCACTTTCATAACTTAATTATTTTTTAATATCTCTTATGAAAACAATAATGATTTTGGTGCTTTCATTTCCACCATGTTGAAATATATAAATGACATTTTGAAAAATATTTAGTGTAATTCCTTTGGCTGGGGGATGGTCAACACCATCCTCATCATCAATTTATAATCATTACTATAAAATATTTTTTTTTTCAAATTGAAAAAAATCTAAAATACTTCATTAAATAAACTCTATCGTTCTTCATAACTTGTTAATTCATGAAAACTGAAAAAATATAGAAATGTTTCTCTCCAATATTTTCAACCATAGCAACAAAATGATAAAATAAATCAATTAATTCCTTATCAATTTTATTAACTTCCAATAAACCAAATTTGATCTTTATAAGTAATGATCATCATCAACAACAAAAGAAAAATATATCAATTAAGTATTTGTAATATAATATTTTATATTATGTTGTTTACAAACTATATTTTTTGTACATGTAGCTATGCACCCCACCCTCTAGTGTGTATAAAAGGGTGAAATATTCCTCGTAACTCATGAAAAATGAACATGTCATTAAAGGGAACTCGAGCATGGAGGATAAGATAGACCCAATTGACCTTATTTATAATCTTATTTTTTATAATCTCAACAATATGACATATTATGCACATACATATATTATAATTTGTATTTATATATGAACAACAATAAGTAAAATATTAAAATTAAAATTATTACAACCATTGTGGTCATAAACATTGACTATTTATTAACTGCAAATGGGGGTAGTATCAAGTCTCATGTATGGGACTAAAGATAGATTCTATTGGAAAGCACATGGCCCCACTAGAGGTAGCCTTAGTGATAACCACAAGGGGCATGAGCTTTCTTGCAGATACTATCTTGGTTAAAAGCGTTTGTTTTGGTCTGACAGTGAGACCAAAAACTACTTCTGATTGGCTAAGAGTCCGTCTTCCTTGAATGTAAAGAAACATGTTAATGACCCAAGACCTAATGGCATCTAATATCATTGAAGTTTGTCTCCTTACATATCACTAGTAGGTTATTTTAGGTGGCATGGTTTTCCTTGAATAATAGTGATAAGGCAACTTGCATTCATAGATAATAGCCAATAATGATTGTCCTTACTACCAGTTAACGACTGAGCTATGGTAGGTTTTTCCACCTTTAGAAAAAATATTGACTATTTATTATAGGTTACCATTTAAGTAGCAAGGTTACCATGATGGATGTAACTCATGATCACCACCTCGCCTTGGTATGATTGCAAAAAAATTCCTTCTATAGGTGAGGAAGGTGTTGTAAGCATTTGGAATCATCCTAATGCATTTGACCCATCAAAACTAAGAGGGGATTATCAATCCATTTAACATTCATTCTATAATGCATTCGACCCATCACAATTAAGAGGGGATTATCAATCTATTTAACACTTGTGCTATAATGCATTTGACCCATCACAACTAAGAGTGGATTATTAATATATTTAGCATTTGTGTTATCCTATCTCATAGGTAAGAGCACCCTTTTAAAACTAGAACCTTAAATATGTAGAAGTATTTCAACCCCTTCAACAAATACCTTATATCCTATTAAGACAAGGGATGAGTTAATAAGTGGAGAGAGTCAATCTTTTCAATGAGTTCATTTTTTTTGGTAAGACAAAGTTTTTCCTTGCTCCACTCCTTTTTTTTTTAAATTTTGACAATTTTGGTGTTTGGAGAATTTTTTTGGATAAAACTGTGTTTGTAGTTTTGAAATGTCCAACGTTTCGAGTGGACACTCCACCCATCATCATGGACACAAACAAATCATATGTTGGAAACGAGTGTCGAGATGTGAATAAATAGAGATGAGGGGAGGTAAGTGACTGTTGAAAGAGAAATGACTTCAAAATACTCGTTGAAATTAAAAAATGGGGAAATTGAGTTGTTAAAAAAAGACTAATATTGAAAAATTCAAAATAGTTGTTGAGATAAAATAAGGAGTTGTTGGGGAAATTATGTAAAAATAAAAATAAGTTGATAAAGACTACATATTTTAATTAAAATAAAAAGAAGAAATATTTAAATAATTAGAGAAAAAGGTTGGGTGAATAGATTGAAAATGAAGATAACCTAAGTTAATAACGAGGATAATTAAGAACATAGAGAGATTAAAGAGAAAAGAATGATAGGACGAGAGTCAAGACTAAAACTGAAAAAAATCAAAATAGTTGTTGAGATGTAATAAGGAAGTGTTGGGGCGGAATTAAAGTTATTGGGGTGCTTTTCTATTTCAATATCTTCCTGAATGAGCCGAGTGTAATAATAGGGGGCCAAGGCTAGAATTTTAGTTTGGTCAAAACAAATAAGTTGGTTGGATTACATCTCCATGATGGGTGGAGTGTCCACTCGAAACGTTGGGCATTTCAAAACTACGAACACAATTTTATCAAGAAAATTTCTCCAATTACAACAAATTGTGGAAAATGATGGGTGTTCTTAAAATGGGTTAAAACACTTGCAAGAAAAGTATTATGGTCAAGGTTCCCATCAATCAAGTCGAATTCTAACTTCCAACAAAAGTCTTACCAAATTTGGATAAGAATTTAGACTAGAAAAAAATAAATATCCATTTATTAATTTAGTTTATAAGATAATTCTTCTAACTAAAACATTGACATTAATATATACACCATCAAATATATCACTATAACTAAATCATTTCTCATCTCAAGCCAAAGATATATCTCCACATTACTTCCTATGATGTCCACTTTCCTTTCCTCTATAATCAACCTTGCCTTAATAGGACCTCAAAAGCCACTCTAATCAACCTTGTCTTATTAGGGCCTCGAAAGCCAATGATAACTCAAAATCCACTCTAATGAACCTTGCCTTAATAGGGCCTCAAAATCCACTCTAATCAACCTTGCCTTAATAGGGCCTCAAAAGCCAATTTAATGATATCATTTGATAATAAGTAGCATATTAATAATAAATACGTTTTTAATATAATTTAATTATAAATTATAATTTACAAATCAAAATATTATATTGGAGTAGCTAATTGAAATGTGTGATGAATAAATTTTTATCATATTATATTTAAAAATATAACTTATTAATCCCTCTCTATGATATTTTTCTTGTAGGAAATAGATATAACTATTTCCAACATAAAATTACTCATTATATTGATATATAATTGTTTTCTTGATTGAGAATACAACTCGAAGGCAAAGCCATCCCAAAGACTTGGAGGTACCAAAGTCCAAATAGAAACCATATAGACAGTAGCTAATCAAGCCAACTCGCAGGCTGCAAAAAAGAAACCTCCCGAAAGAGGCAGATAAAACTCTTTTCCTCTCATCATCCACACCATAACCTCGAAAAAAGAAAGGAAAAGACCAAATAGTTGCACACCCCCAATAAGGACTTCAAAGTGTTACCCAACACTGCACGTCCCCAATGAGGACCTCAAAGTGTTATTCAACACCGCACGCCCTGAGCGAGGACCTCATAGCTTTGGTCCAAATCCTCTTCCGAAATGTGGAAGATAAAAGACACAAAAACCAGGCGCCTCTTCCCTCAAAATCAGAGAGAGCCACTGTGGATCAACCTAGCCCAGCCACCGTAGGAATAACTAGAACCAGAGGATCAACTTGAGCCTGTAAGAAAACCCATCACATCCAGACTACAACAAACAAGAAAATAGATCACCAAGGACCGTCGCATCAACAAACCAAAAGAGATACCTTCAAGGAAAACCAGAGCCGAGGTCGGCTTGGCTCCACAACCATCGAGAGGAGGAACTACCGACAAAAGCAAGGGCACGATGTGGAAGAGAGTGGGGTCTGTGACTAAGGAAACCCTAGTGTAGACCCCTCGAGAGAAAAGTTCACCGCAGCTCTGAAACCCTTAAACTCAACTTTTTAAGATTTATTTATCATGTCGAGCATACACTTGCAAGCAATAGAGAAACCCACAATTCATTTCGGAAATAGATATAACTAACTTACGCAAAAGTGTGGAAGTTTTATTCCAACTTTCTAACACCATTTAACATAGAAAACAATATTACAAATTACTCTCTTAATACACATAATATTTTCTTGTAATTCACATACAAAACGCTCTTTTGAAATATTTCTAGGTAAGAAAAGACATAAAAACATACTCAAACATACTCTTAATGTATATTCCTTTTTGAGAAACATAAAGACATGGGAGATCAATGAATATTTATGATTGTTATAGACCAAAGTAGGAGTGGGTGGCCCATATTTCATTCATAAACAATTAAACTTAAGTTATAAAGTGAGTGTAAGGTCAACAAAGTAATATGTATAATTTTACTACTTTATTATATCCATGTGCTTCTTTATGGAGGTTTTAGAAAGGGAAAGTAATAAAAAAAATTGGTTTTCATTATAATAATTTATTAAATTTTATAGTGTAATATATCATCGAGCATTTAAATTTATACTTTAATATATCATGAAGCTTTTTAGATCTCCCAAAGTTAGCTTATATGGAACCCAAATTATAATATAAAAATGATTAACACCTAGATATTGGTATCATTGAAAATCTCGTTTTAAAACACGTAATATTAGTATAGAGTGAGTGGCCCATATTTCATTCATAAACAATATAACTTAACTTATAAAGTGAGTGTAAGGTCAACAAAGTAATATGTATAATTTTACTACTTTATTATATCCATATACTTCTTTATGAAGGTTTTAGAAAGGGAAAGTAATAAAAAAAAATTGATTTTCATTATAATAATTTATTAAATTTTATACTGTAATATATCATCCAGCTTTTAAATTTATACTTTAATATATCATCAAGCTTTTTAGATCTCCAAAAGTTAGCTTATAAGGAACCCAAATTATAATATTAAAATGATTAACACCTAGATATTGGTATTATTGAAAATCTCGTTTTAAAACTCGTAATATTAGTATAGAGATATTCTCATCATCATGGATATCTATGTTTAAAACAATTCTCATACAATTATGCCAATGATCTCTTCAAACATGGCATAAGCATTGGTGTAGTGCCACTCCCGACATTTTATCTCTATATATATATATAAGTTATTATAATTACTATATATATTAATTTTATATTAAAATATCATAAATAATAAAACTATTTAATTTAATTTTGTTTTATTTCTATTCATTAAAATATAATAATAATGCTCGACAAGTTACGAAAACAACTATATCGTTGCAATCTAAGTGAGTACAAGTTACTAATAATAATTAAAAAGTGCTCGACATTCTTTAAACTATCACCAAGTCTGTTATTTTCCACGATTTCTTCTAAATTCTGTGAGTATCGTAAGTTAGATCTTTCCAGTTATGAAGTGTGGTTAAGTCGATTCAAAAGTGGCGGAATTTTCCGCGGAATTTTCCCTCCAAATAACTTAATTTCAATTTGCCTCTGTCACTTCAACTACTCGTAAATAACTAAGACATATATTCTAACACGTATTCTAACTCAAATAAGGTCAATTCGTTCAATTTGAAGACAAGTGTACTCTCCTTCTGCTAGTGGCATTTATTACACTTATAGAAATCTGATTTTTTCCAAGCTCTCCCATGAGTAAAATTCATAACGAAATTATGGGCTCGAAAGGTCGATTCTAGGAACTAATTAAATATAACATAACTTTAATTTCAACTAACTCGAAATACAAATATCTTCGCTTGCAGATTTGAATATGTACAATTTGATCTTGAATGTGGTTGTGTTGTAACTTTTTTGGAACAACTTGCTAATCATAGAACTTCATTGATACCATCCACGCAACGCTAGGGGTACTCGTCTTCCCCTTTAGCCACTCAAAATGCAAAGGGGCCACACAACAAAAAACAGAAGTACTAGCAACCAAACTTTCCTCTCAAGGAAGAGCTTCCACTCTCTCCAAGTTTGGAATTCCAATTCTCACAAGAAAAACTTATTCAAGAAACATTTTGGAAACATAACAGTACTAAGAAAAGTGACCCCTTTCCCTTGTTTTCCATTTGTTTTATAGAAATTTCCCAAATGACACATGTCCACATGTACAAATAATTCATTTTTAATAATTAAATTAAATGATTATTCACCCAACACATGTGTCACACTCTTCCAAAGTTGCACATGTATTTACCCTTTTTATTTTATTTAAAAAACTATTTTCCCTCACATTTCCCAATGTGTTCCTATTTTCGCTCTTAGTTGTCCCTTGTTCCCCAAATTCTCATTTAATGAGCGTCTCTTGACTAGATCTTAGTTAAAGTTGGATTATGAGTCTTCTTTTAGTTAGACTTAGTGGTAGTTTGACTCAAGATGTTATTCTATGTGTACATCTATTCTCTCATGTTTTATTTGTTTCTATTTAAAAAATCTCTTTTATTATTTTCATGCACACATGTACAATTTTCCCAACCTTTAAATTTTTATTCACTCTTTTCCTAGAGTTTGATTTTATCTAAAATCTTTTAACTTATTTTATATTTTATTTAGTCCTTATTTAAATTTAGACTTAGACTTAGTCTAGATTTAGGCTCAGACTCTGGTTAGGCTTCTAAGTTTATAATTTACTGATTAATTAATACTCTGTCCTATTAAAGTCTAAGCATTTTACTAATTTTCTAGGCCATCTAGATTTATTGACTCACATTTTAATTACACGACGTGTAACACCCTGTTTCCCCTAGTCTATAAATATAACTATATTGGCCAAGGAACTATGGAAAACCTAAAAGTGTGAATGTTTGATTTGATGGACCTTTTTACAAAAGGTCGATGAATGTAAATTCTGTTATTTTAATAGAAAATGGTTACGTGCTGCATGACTGTTGAAAGAGGGGATGTGCTAATAGAAAACCACGAATGCTATGAAAGGTGGTGGAGGGGACCCATAATGGCTGCATTAACCTCCATTGAACCAGTACCATGCTGGAATTAATTGCTCAGATCAGAACAACCCTCTGACCTAGGAATGAATTACAGTCGGGCTGGTAGGTGGGAAGACCTCCTCAAGAGTTAATGAGGGGATGGGGTAGACCGCCCATCCGTAAGGCTTCCATACCTAACCACGGACTGGGAATTCGAACCATACGTAATCTTGTTGAGGAAGGCAAGGAAGAAATTGTGGTGGGCATAGGAAGACCTGCGGAAAAATACATAGATGAGAGCGGAAACTCTCGAGTCCAAGGAAAGACTGAAAGATGAACCATGAGTTCTAATCACAGAAAATAGAGATTGAGCCAAGAGAAGGAGAGTAACCTTCATCCTTATCTATTTCTGTATTGGGAGAAGGAGAGTAACCTTCATCCCTAACTTCTGTTGAGCTGGAAGTAAGAGATTGAATCTCAAAGCATCATGGCTTAAGCTCGGGGGTGGCCAGTGATAAATCCATTGGGAGTGACTGAGCCTATGGTTGGGTGGAAACGAGCACCCCTTTTAGTAGTCACATCACACTCTATGGTTCTGATAAGTGTTTTCTTGCCTTATGCTTTGAATTGTAAATAATGGATGCATGTGAGTATTTACATGTCTATAAAGGGTTCTTTCTCTGTATTAAATGATTAAGTTATGAGTATGCGTTCGTTCCCTTGAGAACCTATATTTCTGCTTGAATTTCCATACGTCCCAGTTTAATCACTTGAAGGTGTTTTCCCTAGGAATTTACATCACCATTCCGAATTTGGAGCAAGCCTCTGGGCATAGCTACCGTTTTGGTAACTTCACAAGTTACTTTTCCTTGATTCAAAGCTTAAAGCTCTGCGAGTTGGGAAGGTGTTCCCTTCAGACCAGTAGTCCAAGAGACTCTGAACTCACACCTATTCCTCAACCAAAAACTCGACTAAGAGTGGGGATTATAGCCCATGAGTTATATGAATATCCACGTGACCTGGGTCTAAGAACCTTGGAGCTTGAGGCTTCAAGATGTCAAATTGGACGATAGTCAAGTTGAACCCCGCAATTGCTATGAACCGTCGATCTATGAACGAAAATCGAGGGCGGGGAATCACTGCAGAGCATGAAGGTGAAAATAGTGGACGCGCTAGTTCGCGAACTGCAATTCACCTTTGCTGTTGATCTCGATGAGATGGAAGATCAACGATCCATGTTCGATTAGAATCGAGTGAGCACTTTCCAGATTGCAGAGGTCAAATTCTTTGGTAAAGAGTACGCATGTTGGGGCCCCACAATTTCTGTGAACCGTCGATCACCATTGACCTTTGATTTGAGTTCAACACGATCCCTGAAATGTAAGGAGCGCATGGGATGGAGAAATCTTCAAGGAGATCAAGTTCATAAGAGATAGCATTTTCAGGAGTGTAGAAGAAATCTAGGAGACAAGCCCATAGGAGGAGAAAAGGGCGAATCCTTTGAGCACTTAGAAATTCTTCTAAGTCGGAGTAAGTCAGAATCTCAAGAGGAGGGACGACAATGGTCATTGGATCAAAACGCCAAGGATCGACTTTCGTCTGATCTAAGCAAGGTGAACGAACCTCATCACTTGGCACACGTAGGAGAAGGGAACTTATGAAAGTTCTGAAGTCCCGAAGTAATTTGAGGCCATCCATCACCAGGAGGTGAATCTGGACCGCCATATCCAGAGGGATACGTGGCGACAGATCGCGGACTCCGGAGGAATATGTTCAAGGGTTCTCAGTTGAAGGTTGAGATTCCATAACCCCAAAGACCCGAAGTGAATCT
Organism: Picea engelmannii; assembly: GCA_009831015.1. Classification (NCBI taxonomy): domain Eukaryota; kingdom Viridiplantae; phylum Streptophyta; class Pinopsida; order Pinales; family Pinaceae; genus Picea; species Picea engelmannii. Next base: position 2,817,519 of record ML779114.1, on the reverse strand, counting down.
GGACCGCCAGATCCAGAGGGACACATGGCGACAGATCGTGGACTCCGGGGAAACCTGTGTGAGAGATTTTAGTTGATATCTAAGACTCCCAAAGTCTAGAGAGTCGGAGAGTCGGAGAGCCGAAGTAAATCTCAATCGTTTGATCAACTAGAGTGAATCTGAATCATCAAATCGTTTGAAGTAAATCTCAGGCATCGGATCACTCGAAGTGAATCTGATCCATTGGAGTTCAGTAGAGATGTGGCATGATTATGTGGACTCTAGATAAAGTCCCAAAGTAATTCATAGTCGCCAGATTAAGAAGGGACGTGGTGTGAATCTGTGGACTGTAGGTAAAGACCCGAAGCAATCCTCGATCGTTAGATCCAGAGGACAGGTGGCACAAATATGTGGACTCTGGGTAAAGGCCTGAAGTAATCCTTGATCTTCAAATCAGGTGAACATGCATCAGTGGATTATAGCCTTTGAATAAAATCCATTGGGAAAAAGGGTGAAGTTTGATATTTGAGATCTCAGAAGTTTGGAGACCCGAAGGAGATCTCGACCATTGATCGAGAAGAGGGCCATAGGACCGTTGATCTAGTTGAAAGGTCAAACACTCGAAGTAGAGGCAAGGTCGTTGATTAGAAGGAAAGGTGTCCGTAGATAGTCAACTCTGGAAGATTGATGTACGAAGGAAAGAAGGGTTTTATATTTGAAAAATCTGAAGTCTGGAATCACGAAGGAGATCACATCCGTTGATTTAGGAGGGGTAGATATGGTCAGTGGATTTGAAAAGGGCAGATATGGACCATGAGTTCAGATAGTACCATCAAGATCGAGAGATCGACGGTCCTGTAGCATTGCGGGGATTGGAGGTGCACAAACTTTAAAAATTTGAGGGTGGGCCACAATCCAAACCTCGGTTTTGGAGAAAGGACACGTGGAGGATCGTGGAGAATTGCGGGCCGAAAAGTAGTTTGGTTTCAAACTGTGTTTGGCCAAGCCTGCAATTGTGTGTTTGTGTGAGGTCATCGCCCAAGGTCAAATCTAAGGAGGGGCCAAGAGAAAAGGGGCTAACGCCAACTCCGAGACTTCGCTGAAGCGCGAGGGAGAAGGTCACGGGTATCATAAGACCTACACCAGAAGCTGAAAGGGCCTGTGTTTGATTAAGAGGTGAGACTATTAAGGTCTCTAAGTCTTGTTTGACTTAGAGAATTGGATAACCTTGACCGGAGGGTCGGACTGAGTTCTGGACTTCGCAAATTAGGAATCGTAGAGGGAAAGGATATGTTCATGTAAGGACGAATTTTTTTTTTTTTCGCCCCATCGTGGGTGTGTTACACGACATGTCATTCAAGATGCACCTCCGTACTCCAAGGGTGCCACTCACCTTTGTCTAGTTTTGGAAGTTGCTTGACCCTTAGAGTCAACACTCCATTCGATCGACCTTGTGAGAGACTAAGAGATTCTAAGGAATAAGGATTTCACCTTATTGCACGCCCCTTAGAAATCTTCATGAAAGCCTATCTCAGTCTTCCCTCACAACATCGTGAACCTCTCGAACTAGATAATAATTAACCTATAGTTTATGTCACAGCGAGAGTGATAGTAGGTTGTGACAGGGACACTTCCATACCTCTCCCTAAAATGTCTAGTTTCTGTGCATGACCCCTTTAATCCTTATGCGAGTCTGATTAGCAATCATCATCAAGCCTGAATCCACTAACAAAAACAATGTCAATAATCCATATACATAAATCATATTGTAATCTTTCATATTTCACATGTGCATAAAATGAAATACTCAAACAAAATACAATCCACTCCCTAAATCAATCCAGAGTCCAATGAAATCCATTGATGCCATCAACATCCACAACATATCATGTCTTGCACACTCAAGAGAAATAATCAATAATATATGTCAATACATATACATATGAAAGTAACAATAAATCACAATACATCAACATCATCATATATAACTCATAATCGAAATGAAGCCATAATGTACCATAACTAGATCACTTGCACGCAAGTGTCCACAAAGAATAAGTCAATATAAGTGTGATCAATAGAACGAGATGTTATATACACCCCCTCTTGTTTTAAAATTTGTCTAGAAGTTTGTACAGTCTATAAATGCAAGTAATTAAATGTATCCGACATAGGTCTACATATCTAATCTTTCAAACAAATAAGGAAACTATTGATGCATCTCAAATGTGTTCTCCCACGTAGAAGAATGTGGGATATAACTATCCCAATGGACCTTGAACTAATCGAATTTTTGACGTCGTAGTTGTCGAGTACGATGGTATAGTATGCGGATTGGATCCGCCATGAAAGCACCCTCATCCAACACCTGCAAATAACTCATGTCAATAACATGTGATGGATCACTAATATAACCTCGTAAAAAAGATACATGAAATACATCGTGCATATGCCTCAAAGAATCAGGCAAGGATATTCAATAAGCCACAGGTCCTTTCCTTTTGACAACCTTGAAAGGTCCCACAAACCTAAAAGAGAGTTTATCACCCTTTCCAAATTTGATCGAACTCTTACTCGATTTTACCCGCAAGAGAACTCTGTCGCCAACATCATAATTATGATTACTGCAATACACATCGACATAACTCTTCTATCGATATTATGCTTCCTTGATCCTCTGTCTTATAGATTGCATCTATTCTTCAATTTCTTGGATCACTTCTGGTCCCACCAAGACCCTACCCTCTAGTCGATCCTAACTCAGAGGCGTCTGACACATTCATCCATAAAGAAACTCAAATGGTTCCATCTTATTCGTACTCTCATAAATGTTGTTGTATGTAAAATATACTAATGGAAAGAAGTCCTCCCAACACTTCTGTTGACCCATCACATATATTCGAAGCATATCCTCTAAGATTTGGTTCGTTCTTTCTGTTTTCCCATCTATTTCTGGGTGATACGTTGTACTAAAATTCAGTTTCATTCCCAAAGCCTCTTGGAAAATAGTCCAAAAACTTCTTGTAAAAACCGATCCATGATCAGATATGACATTTCTTAGCACATTATGCAGTATCACAATCTTGCTAACAAAAACTATAGCTATATCTGGTGCCTGATACGTCGTACGCATGGGGTTAAAGTGGGCACTCTTCGTCAGAGTGTCAATGACCAAAAAAATTGAATCGCGTCTGATATTTCTTGGCACATTATGCAGTATCACAATCTTGCTAACAAAAACTATAGCTATATCTGGTGCCTGATACGTCATACGCACAGGGTTAAAGTGGGAACTCTTCGTCAGAGTGTCAATGACCAAAAAAATTGAATTGCATCTCCTTGCGGTCAGTAGTAATCCAACAATAAAATCCATCGAAATGACCTCCCATTTTAATTCAAGAATAGCATGTGGCTGTAAAAATCCTACTGGATGTTTATGTCCATCCTTCACTTGCTGACATTCTAGACATCTCTCCACGTAACTAACTATGTACGCTTTCATTCCTTTCCATAAGAATAAAGGATTAAGGTCTTCCTTCAGCTTCGTGACTCTTGGATGAGCCATATATACTACTCGATGAGATTTTCTTAGAATCAAAATTATTAATTCATCATTAGGTGATACGTAAATTTTGTTGTTATACCTCAACAATCCATCACTGTCAAATGAATATCCTTCATACTTCAATACCATCATGGTATCTTGTCCAATACTAACCTTAACTTCCTTTTACCAATAATCGTCAATCTATATAGAGCTAGAATATTTTCTCGAAGATTCGTCTTAAGAGGTATTACCGAGAATATGTGTGGTCTCCGACTCAGCACATCTTCTACTCCATTCATTGTTCCTTTAATGTAAGTAATTTCGACATCATATTCACTAAGTAGTTTTTACCAACACTGTTGTCACACGTTCAGGTCACTCTGAGTAAAAATATGCTGCAATCCGTAGTGATTTGTCTTTAATTCAAATTTTCGTCCAATCAGATACTGTCTCCATACTTTCAAAGCATATACAATCTTTAATAACTCCAAGTCATGCATTGTGTAGTTCTCTTCATGCCTTCTTAAAATCTTTTAACTTATTTCATATTTTATTTAGTCCTTATTTAAATTTAGACTTAGACTTAGTCTAGATTTAGGCTCAGACTCTGGTTAGGCTTCTAAGTTTATAATTTACTGATTAATTAATACTCTATCCTATTAAGGTCTAAGAATTTTATTAATTTTCTAGGCCATCTAGATTTATTGATTCACATTTTAATTACACGACGTGTAACACCCTGTTTCCCCCAGTATGTAAATATAACTATATTGGCCAAGGAACTATGGAAAACCTAAAAGTGTGAATGTTTGATTTGATGGACCTTTGTACAAAAGGTCGATGAATGTAAATTTTGTTATTTTAATAGAAAATGGTTACGTGTTGCATGATTGCTGAAAGAGGGGATGTGCTAAGAGAAAACCACGAATGCTATGAAAGGTGGTGGAGGGGACCCAGAATGGTTGCGTTAGCCTCCACCTAACCAGAACCATGCTGGAATTAATTTCTCAGATTAGAACAACCCTTTGACCCAGGAATGAATTATAGTCGGGCTGGTAGGTGGGAAGACCTCCTCAAGAGTTAATGAGGGGATGGGATAGACCGCCCATCCATAAGGTTTCCAGACCTGACCACAGACTGGGAATTCGAGCCACTCGCAATCTTGCTGAGGAAGGTAAGGAAGAAAGTGTGGTGGGCAGAGGACGACCTGTGGAAAACTGCAGAGACGAGAGTGGAAAATCTTGGGTCTGAGGAAGGACTGAAAAAGGAACAATGAGTTCTAATCACATAAAATAGAGATTGAGCCAGGAGAAGGAGAGTAACCTTTGTCCTTATCTATTTCTATATTGGGAGAAGGAGAGTAACCTTCGTCCCTAACTTTCGTTGAGATGAAAGTAAGATATTGAATCTCAAAGCATTGTGGTTTAAGCTCAGGGGTAGCCAGTGATAAATCCATTAGGAGTGACTGAGCCTATGGTTGGGTGGAAATGAGCACCCCTTTCAACAGTCACATCGCACTCTATGGTTATGATAAGTGTTTTCTTGCCTTATGATTTGAATTGTAAATAATGGATGCATGTGAGTATTTACATGTCTATAAAGGGTTCTTTCTATGTATTAAATGATTAAGTTATGAGTATGCGTTCCTTCCCTTGAGAACCTATATTTCTTCTTGAATTTCCATATGTCCCAGTTTAATCACTCGAAGGCATTTTCCCTAGGAATTTGCATCACTGTTCCGGATTCGGAGCAAGACTCTAGGAATAGCTACCATTTTGGTAACTTCACAAGTTAATTTGCCTTGATTCAGAACTTAAAGCTCTACGAGTTGGGAAGGTGTTCCCTTCAGAACAGTAGTCTAGGAGACTCTAAACTCGTTCCTATTCCTTAACCAAAAACCCGACTAAGAGAGGGGATTATAGACTAGGAGTTATATGAATATCTACGTGACTTGGGTCTAGGAATGTTGGAGCTCAAGGCTCCGAGATGTAAAATTGCACGATAGTCAAGTTGAACCCCACAATTGCTATGAACCGTCGATCTATGAATGAAGATCAAGGGTGGGGAATCATTGCGGAGCATGAAGGTTAAAATAATAGACACACTAGTTTGCAACCCATAATTCACCCTTGTCGTTGATATCGATGGGCGGGAAGATAAACGATCTCGGTTAGACTAGAATTGAGTGAGAATTTTCCAGATTGTGGAGGTCAAACTCTTTGGTAAAGAGTACGCATGTTGGGGCCCCGTAATTTATGTGAACCATCGATCATCGTTGACCTTCGATCTGAGTTCGGCGTGATCCCTGAAATGCAAGGAGCACATGGGATGGAAAAATCTTCAAGGAGATCAAGCCCAAAAGAGATAGTGTTTTCAGGAGTGCAGAAGAAATCCAGGAGACGGGCCCATAGGAGGAGCAAAGGTCAAATCCTTCGAGCACTTAGAAAATATTCTAAGTCAGAGCAAGTCAAAATCTCAAGAGGAGGAGTGAAAGTGGTCATTGGATCACAATGCCAAGGATCGACATCCGTCTGATCTAAGAAAGGTGCACAAACCTTAGCACTTGGCACACGTAGGAGAAGGGAACTTACTAAAGTTCTGAAGTCTCGAAGTAGTTTGAGGTCATCCATCACCAGGAGGTGAATCTGGACCACCATATCTAGAGGGATACATGGTGACGGATCGTGGACTTCAGAGGAATATGTTAGAGGGTTCTCATTTGAAAGTTGATATTCCGGAACCCCGAAGACCCGAAGTGAATCTATACTACCAGATCCAGAGGGATACATGGTGACATATTGTGGACTCTGGGGAAACCTGTGCGAGAGTTTTCAGTTGAGATCTGAGACTCCCAAAGTCTAGTATGCTGGAGAGCCAAAATAAATCTCAATCGTCTGATCAACCGTAGTGAATCTGAATCCTCAGATCGTCCGAAGTAAATATCATGCGTCGGATCACCCAAGTGAATCTGAGCCGTCAGAGTTCAGTAGAGACATGGTGTGAATATGTGGATTCCGGATAAAGTACCGAAGTAATTCATAGTCATCATATTAAGAAGGGACGTGGCGTGAATCTGTGGACTCCGGGTAAAGACCCAAAGCAGTCCTCGATCATCAGATCCAAAGGACAGGTGGCACAAATATGTGGACTCCAAGTAAAGGCCCGAAGTAATCCTTGATCATCAGATCAAGTGGACATGCATCAGTGGATTATAGCCTTTAGATAAAATCCATTGGGAAAAAGGGTGAAGTTTGAGATTTGAGATCTCAGAAGTCCAGAGACCTGAAGGAGATCTCGACCGTTGATTGAGAAGAGGGCCACATGACCGTTGATCTAGTTGAAAGGTAAAACACTCAAAGTAGAAGTAGGGTCATGGATTAGGAGGACAAGTGTCCATAGATCGTCAACTCCGTAAGATTGATGTATGAAGGAAAGGAGGGTTTGGGATTTGAAAAGTCTGAAGTATGGAATCATGAAGGAGATCACATCCGTTGATTTAGGAGGGGAAGATATGGTCCGTGGATTTGAAAAGTGTAGATACGAACCGTCAGTTCAGACAGTACCATCAGGATCAAGAGATCGACGACCCCATAGCATTGTGGGGATTAGAGGTGCACAAACTTTAAAAAGTTGAGGGCAGGCCGCAATCAAAACCACGATTTTGGAGAAAGGACATGTGGAGACTCAAGGAGAATTGCGGGCCGAAAATTAGTTTGGTTTCAAACCACCTTTGGCTGCACCCGCAATTGTGTGTTTGTGTGAGGTCATTTCCCAAGGTCACATCTGAGGAGGGGCCAAGAGAAAAGGGGCTAACACCAACTCCGAGACGTCACTGGAGAGTGAAGGAAAAGGTCATGGGTATCATAATACCTGCACCAGAAGCCAGAAGGGCCTATGTTTGATTAAGAGGTGAGACTATCAAGGTCTCTAAGTCTTGTTTGACTTACAAAATTGGAGAACCTTGACCAAAGGGTCGGGCTGAGTCTCGGACTTCCCAAATTAGGAATCATAGAGGGAAAGGATCTGTCCCTGTAAGGAGGACAATTTTTTTTTATTTTCGCCCCATCGTGGGTGTGTTACATGACGTGCCCTTCAAGACACTCCTCCATGCTGCAAGGGTACCATTCACCTATGTCTAGTTTTGGAAGTTGTCTGACCCTTAGAGTCAACACTCCATTCGATTGACCTTGTGAGAGACTAAGGGATTCTAAGGAATAAGGATTTCACCTTATTGTGTGCCCCTTAGAAATATTCATGAATGCCTATCTCAATATTCCCTCACGACATCATGAACCTCTTGAACTAGATAATATTTAACCTATAGTTTACATCACAGTGGGAGTGCTAGTAGGTTGTGACAGGGACACTGCCACACCTCTCCCTCAAATGTTCGGTTTCTGTGCATGACCCCTTTACTCCTTATGTGAGTCATATTAGCAATCATCATCAAGCCTGAATCCGTTGACAAAAACAGTGTCAATAATCCATATACATAAATCATATTGTAATCTTTCATATTTCACATGTGCATAAAATAAAATACTCAAACAAAATACAGTCCACTCCTTGAATCAATCTAGAGTCTAAGGAAATCCATTGATGCCATCAACATTCGTAACCTATCATGTCCTGCACACTTAGGAGAAATCATCAATAATATCTATCAATACATATACATCTGAAAGTAAAAATAAATCACAATACATCATCATCATCATATATAACTCATAATCGAAATGAAGTCATAATGTACCATAACTAGATCACTTACATGCAAGTGTCCACAAAGAATATGTCAATATAAGTGTGTTCAGTAGAATGAGATGTTACATACACCCCCTCTTGTTTTAAAATTTGTCTAGAATTTTTTACAGTCTATAAATGCAAGTAAATAAATGTATCTGACATAGGTCTACATATCTAATCTATCAAACAAATAAGGAAACCGTTGGCGCATCTCAAATGTGTTCTCCCACGTAGAAGAATGTGGGATATAACTATCCCAATGGACCTTAAACTAATCAAATTTTTGACGCCATAGTTTTCGAGTACAATGGTCCAGTATGCAGAATGGCTCCGCCATGAAATCACCCTCATCCAACACCTGCAAATAACTCATGTCAATAACATGTGATGGATCACTAATATAATCTCGTAAAAAATATACATGAAATACATCGTGCATATTCCTCAAAGAATCAGGAAAGGATAGTTAATAAGACACAGGCCCTTTCCTTTCCACAACCTTGAAAGGTCCCACAAACCTAAGAGATATCTTATCACCCTTTCCAAATTTGATCGAGCTCTTACGTGATTTTACCCGCGAGAAAAAATTATCGCCAACATCATAACTACGATTAATGTAATGCACATCGACATAACTCTTCTGTCGATATTGTTCTTCCTTGATCCTCTGTCTTATCGATTTCATATGTTCTTCCATTTCTTGGATCACTTCTGGTCCCACCAAGACCCTATCCTCTAGTCAATCCCAACTCAGAAGCATCTGACATGGTTATCTGTAAAATAAACTCAAATAGTGCCATCTTATTCATACTCTGGTAAATGTTGTTGTATGTAAAATATAATAATGGAAATAAGTCCTCCCAACACTTCTGTTGACCCATAACATATATTCAAAGCATATCCTCTAAGATCTGGTTCATTCTTTCTGTTTGTCCATCTGTTTCTGGGTGATACGTTGTACTAAAATTCACTTTAATTCTCAAATCCTTCTGGAAACTAGTCCAAAAACTTCCTGTAAACATTGATCCATGATCACATATGATCTTTCTTGGCACATCATGAAGTATCACAATATCACTAACATAAACTATAGCTATATCTGGTTCTTGATATGTCATACGCACATGGTTAAAGTGGGCACCCTTCTTCAGAGTGTCAATGACCAAAAAAATTGAATCGCGTCTCCGTGCGGTCAGTGGTAATCCAAAAATAAAATCCATCAAAATGACCTCCCATTTCGATTCAAGAATAACATGTGGTTGTAACAATCCTGCTGGATGTCTATGTCTAGCCTTCACTTGCTGACATTCTAGAAATCTCTCCACGAAACTAACTACGTATGCTTTCATTCACTTCCAGAAGAATAAAGGATTAAGGTCTTCCTTTAGCTTCATGACTCCTGGATGAGCCATATATATTGCTCGATGAGCTTTCCTTAAAATCAAACTTCTTAATTCATCATTAGGAGGTACGTAAATTTTGTTGTTATACCTCAACAATCCATCACCGTCAAATCAATATCCTTCATACTTCAATACCATCATGGTATCTTGTCCAATACTAACCTTAACTTCCTTTTACCAATCATCCTCAATTTGTAGAGCTAGAATATTTTCTTGAAGTTTCATCTTAAGAGGTATTACTGAAAATATGTGTGGTCTCCGACTCATCACATCTTCTACTCTGTTCATCGTTCCTTTAATGTAAGTAATTTCGAAATCATATTCGCTAAGTAGTTTTGACCAACAATGTTGTCACGCGTTCAGGTCACTCTAAGTAAAATTATGCTACAATCCGTAGTTATTTGTCATTAATTCAAATTTTCGTCCAATTAGATACTATCTCCATACTTTCAAAGCATATACAATCTTTAATAAATCCAATTCATGCATTGTGTAGTTCTCTTCATGCCTTCTTAATTTCCTTGAAATGTAAGCGATCACTCGATCATCTTGCATCAAAGCTCCACCTAAACCTTCCTTGGATGCGTCTGTGCATACCAAGAATTATTTGTCCATTTCAGGGACCCTCAATATCAGAGTTGTCATTAACAATTCCTTAATCTTTTCAAATGCTTCCACGCATTTTTCTGTCCATACAAATTTCTTGTTTTTCTTTTGCAATTCCGTGATTGGATTTGCTATCTTAGAAAAACCTTCGACGAATCATCAATAATATCCTACTAAATCCATAAAGATATGTACTTCTTGTACATTCGCCGGATATGGCCATTCCATAATAGCCTCTAATTTTGTTGGATCCACAATGATACATTCTCCAAATATGATATGTCCCAAGTAATGAATCTTCGATTGATAAAAAGAGCATTTCAATAGCTTCCCATAAAATTTGTTTTCTCTTAGACACCGTAAAACCAATCTCAAGTGTTCATCATTCTCTTCTTTCATCCGATAATAAATCATTACGTCATCAATAAACACTTGAAGAAACTTGTCCAAATATTCGTGGAATACCCCATTCATCAAACTCATAAATACGCCTAGGGAATTCGTTAATCCAAATGGAAAAACAATGAAATCATAACGTCCAAATATTGTCTTAAATGTGTTCTTAGGGATATCTTCCTCTTTGATCCATAACTGGTGATATCCTGATCTCAAGTCGATCTTAGAAAAAATAGTTTCTCCCTTCATCTAATCAAATAAATCATCAATCCTTGGCAATAGATATTGGTTCTTGATCGTAGCCTTGTTCAACTGACAATAGTCAATACAAAGCCTCCACGATCCATCCTTCTTTCTAACAAAAATCATTGGTGCACCCCATGGTGACACACTTGGACATATATGTCCCAAGTCTAGCAATTCCTTCAATTGCATTTTTAACTCCTACAATTCAAGCGTTGACATATGATATGGCGTTCTCACAATTAGTTATGTTCCAAGTTTCAAATCTATGGTAAAATCAAGTTCTCTTTCTAGTGGAAAAACTAGTAGTTCCTCCAGAAATACATATGCAAACTATGATACTACCAGAATGTTTTCTAATCCTTCCACCTCTCCGTTTTCATTAAGTCCTAGGATGACATATAACTTTCATCCCTTGCGGGTACTTTTCTATAATTGTAGGGAAGGCATAAATCTCAATGAAACTCCTTGGTTTCTTCCTACAATCACCCTACTCTATCCCAAATCATCTGTCAAACTTAACCATTTCATCTTGCAGTTAATTATCACATCAAACGATTCCAACCAGTCCATGCCAATCACTATGTCATAAGATCTTAAAATTGTGACATAAAGGTTGACATTTTTTACAAAATCACCCAAGTTAATGCTACAATCCATAACCTTTCCTCCAACTTTATGTTTGGCTCCCAATGCCATTTCTACATATTTGATATTGTATTGCTCGACTGTCTTTAACTTAATCCTCTTAAGTGTTTCACTATAAATAAATCTCTCGGTAGCTCCTGGATCTATCAAAATACTAAAAGTTTGATCAGTAATCATACCTGACGTCTCGAGCACAGTGGACTAGTGCTTGGCCTGGCAATTATTCATCATTTCATGTATCCTGTGAGCCTTTCCAAAATCTCCAACTGTTGTAGGTCCTGTTGATCCGATAGCTTGTTCCTTCTCAATAGGAAAGTTCCTTTGGTAATGTGTCTCTCCACATTTCCAAAATCCATTCTTCAGTCTGGTACTCCTAGTCCTAGTGGTAGAAGTTGATGGCATAGGAGTCTACTGTACTTGTCTATTTTTCTGACCATATCTAAAATGTTGCTACTTCTACAAATGACGCTTCTACTTCTATTGTGGTGCTCTGTAAGGAGTCCTCCGTTGAGGAATCTGTCATCGCGGTGTTGAGAACACAGGTCCTCTGGCATATCTCGATGCCCAGAAGTCTGTCTGGCTAGTCTTTGATGCTACTGCACTCCCGATGCCATCTGTCAAGTCTGCCTAGAAGGAGTCCTTCCCTGACCCCTAATGTTCATCTCTTCCTCAACAATGAGGGACGTTTTGACTACATCATGTAATGTCTGAGGTATCAAAATCCTCACCTTCACACAAACGTTGAAGTTAAGTCCAAACACAAACTTGTTGACCTTTAACTTCTCTATGTTCATATTTGGAACATATTTAAGTAGCTCCATGAACCTAGACTCATATTCTGGTACCATACAACTACCCTATCTTAAGGCATTAAAATCATTGATCTGGCACTCAATGAATTCATCGGACAAGTACCTCTCCCATAATCATTCCTTAAACAATTCCCATGACACGTCTTCAACGACCATGTTTAGTTGAGGTAGGAGTGTCTTCCACCAAATTATATCACTCCCTTTCAGTTTAAAGATCGCCATGTGGACCTTCATGTTGGATGTGTAATAATAAAGTGCGAAGTACATCGCCATGTTCTACAACCATGCCTCAACGACTAAGCCACCCATGGCACCCCAGAACTTGGGAAACTTCAATTTCTTGAGTTCTCTGTGTATGCTACTACTACCTGTTGGAGTGCGTTGTGAACCCTCATTGGGCACAAACACTCTTCCCTCATCTTGATCCAGGTGATTGATCAAAGCCTCGGACATCCTCTTGAAGGATCTCACCATACCTATCACATCTCCCATAACAACCTGCTCCTTCTTAGTGGTTTGCTCATCTCCTTGAGGGTCTGATCCCTCTGCCATGGATACAAACAGAGGAGGCATAAATCTTCCTCCCACACCGTGATTCCTACTCATCCTACGTCCTCTCACAATGATACCTATCATGAACAAACCAAACTGGATTAGCTAAACATATTTAATCATTTGAAATTAGATAATGGAAGGTGTAACAATCCTCTGTCACAAGGTTGAACCTGCTCTGATACCATATGTAACGTCCCTCCTTTAATAACAACAAGTAAATAAATACTGATAAAGTAGTGTTTCATGAATATATATATATATATATATATATATATATATTTATTAAAAATTGTTAAAAGTGATAGCTATTAAAGATCATATATCATTTAAACATGTACCAACATGGGTCTCCACAACATAAATTCTCATGTCGGCTAGGCATGATTTGATCGCCTCGCAATCCTATCACTAAAATAAAATGTATGTAATAGCCATAAAGATAAATACCCAGTCCAATTAAAAATTTACCTAAACAATGGATCCAAATTTCCACCAAGTAATTTAAGGTAAGGAGACGAGTATTGCACAATCAACATGTCCAATTTTTAGATGCTACATGAATAACTTCATTAGTTGTGCGAAGATAATCCCTCCATTCTTTACTAAAGATTAAATTCAATCAACAAGGTTTGTCTTTTTGATTAGATAATTACCAATTAATCAACATTAGGGGACCGACTTATTTGAATAACGGTACGCATAGAACTACTAGTGCATCAATTATGTATGTAATTAATTATTCAATATCTATANTGTATATATATATATATATATATATATATATATATATATATATATATATATATATATATAATTTATTATTGTGATAATATTAATGAATACACATAAGTAAGGATCATAGATATATGAATTAATTATAAGAAATGGTATACTCATATAGAGATTATTCCAACAAGTAATAGTAACATGGATCATCTACAAATTATAATACTAGTAATCAGTACACAATATGGCGCTAAAGATGGTCACTGTTCACACTAGCAGGGCTCAACGTTCTTAGTCAAACAAATTACCCAGAAGGGATTTTTGTAAATCAATAAATACTTTTATTGTCCATTTAAGTCCCAACAATTAGAAGATTAAATAATATAAATGTATTATTTCCAAAAGTTATTGAATTGTTGTTGGATTACTGCCAGTAGGATTGAGATAATATTTGCAAGACTTCTCATTTCGTTGTTTGACAATAAGTAATCAGAACGTGAATTTTAGGTTTCTCAACTCAATTAGAGGATGTCAACAAGGTCGATTTATCATGATAGTAATTGGCTACAAATATAAGTCGCCTAGCACTAGACAATGAAAAGGAACCAGGTCAGCATTGCTGTGCATGATTAATTTTGAAATTAATATAGAGTATGCTAATTACTCAATGTAAAAAAATGTGAAGGTAAAATTATAATCTACGAGTGCTTATTCCCTATCTATGATATCTTAATTGTACATGTGATTAATATGTAAAATTATTAATTATTTTTCCTTGAGTTGTATGCCTTTTAATAATTAAGATATACGCTTCATTATTAGCATAAATTGTGATCGGATAAGTTACTAAACCTGGAGGGTAACTATAAAATATTTCATCTTCTTACCAATACTAAATATTTCCCCAGCTATGCCAAAGGAAGGCTGCACAAGAGATGGATAGTTGAAAAGAACGCGATGTGGAAAACATAAGTCATAATTCATCTCTGCACAAAACATATGAAATCTCTGCACAAAGTATTGGGCGAAAACAACTATATCTTTGCAATCTAAGTGAGTACAAGCTACAAATAATAATTAAAAAGTGTTCGACATTCTTTAAACCTTCACCAGGTTGGTTATTTTCCACATTTTATTCTAAATTCTGTGAGTATCATAAGTTATATATTTCCAATTATGAAGAGTGGTTATGTTGATTCAAAAGTGGAAGAATGTCCCTCCAACTAACTTAATTTTGATTTGCAACTGTCACTTCAACTACTCGTAAATAAATAAGACATATATTCTAACACATACTCTAACTAAGATAAGGTCAATTTGTTCAACATTTAATCTAAAGACAAGTGTATTCCTTTTGCTAGTGGAATTTATTACACTTATAAAAATACAATTTTTTTCAAGATCCCATAAAAGTAAAATTCATAACGAAATTATGGGCTCAAAAGGTTGATTTCAGGAACTATTTAAATATAACATAACTTGAATTTCAAATAACTAGAAATACAAATACCATTGCTTGAAGATTTGAATATGTAGAATTTGATCTTCAATCTTGTTGTCCTGCGCCTTTCCTGGAACAATCTACTAATCCCAGAACTTCACTGGTACCTCCCAGGAAATGCTAGGGGTACTCTTCTTCCCCCTTAGCCCCCCGACCCACAAAGGGGTCACACAAAAAAAACCATAAATACTGGCAACCAAACTTACCTCTCAAGGAAGAGCTTCCACTCTCTCCAAGTTTGGAATCCCAACTCTCACAATAAAATTTTTGGCAGCATAACAATACTAAGAAATGTGACCCCTTCCCATTATTTCCCATTTCTTTTATAGAAATTTCTCAAATGACACATGTCCACATGCACAAATAATTAAATTAAATGATTATTCACCCAACACATGTGTCACACTCTCCCAAAGTTGTACATGTATTTACCCTTTTTATTTTATTTAAAAAGTTATTTTCCATCACATTCACCAATGTGTTCCTATTTTCGCTCTTAGTTGTCCATTTGTTCCACAAATTCTCATTTAACTAGTGTCTCCTAACTAGATCTTAGTTAGAGTTGGATTAGGAGTCTTCTTTTAGTTAGACTTAGTGGTAGTTTGAATCAAGATGTTATTCTATGTGTACACCTATTCTCTCATGTTTTATTTCTTTCTATTTTAAAATCCATTTTATTATTTTCATGCACACATGTGCAATTTTCCCAACCTTTAAATTTGTATCACCTCTTTTCCTAGAGTTTGATTTATCTCAAATCTTTTAACTTATTTCATATTTTATTTAGTCCTTTATTTAAAATTAGACTTATAATTAGTCTAGATTTAGGCTTAGATTTTGGTTAGGCTTCTAAGTTTATAATTTATCGATTAATTAATACTCTGTCCTATCAAGGTCTAAGCATTTTATTAATTTTCTAGGCCATCTAGATTTATTGACTCACATTTTAATTACGTGACATTCCCTTCAATATGAACCTCCGTGCTCCAAGGGCGCCACTCACCTTTGAATGGTTTTGGAAGCTTTGGAGTCAACACTCCATTCAATCGACCTTGTGAGCGACTAAGGGCTTCTAAAGAATAAGGATTCGTCCTTATTGCATACCCCTTAGAAATCTACGTGAGTGACTCTCTCATTCCTCCCTCACAACATCGTGAACCTCTCGAAATAGGTAATCGTTAACCTACATTTAAGGTCATGGAGAGAGTGCTATTAGGCCGTGACATGGATCTTTCCACACCTCTCCCTCAAATGTTTGGTTTTTGTGAATGACACCTTTACTCCTTATGTGAGTCGGATTAGAAAGCATCTTCAAACTTGCATCCAATGAAAAAAACATTTTCAATAATCCATATATATAAATCATACTGTAATCATTCATATATCACATGTGCGTAAAATGAAATACTCAAACAAAATGCAATCCATTCCCTGACTCAATCTGAAGTCCAAGGAAGTCCATTGATTCCATTAACATCCATAACTTGTCATGTGTCCTGCACATTCAGTATAACTTGTCAATAATGTTTGTCAATACATATACATCTAAAAGTAACAATAAGTTGTAACATCCCATTCTACCGATCACACTTATATTTACTTATCTTTGAGGACACTTGCATGCAAGTGATCCAATTATAGTACATTATGATTTATTTTCGATTATGATTTATATCTGATGATGATGATGTATTGTAATTTATTGTTACTTTCATATGTATATGCATTGACATATATTATTGATGAGTTCTCATGAGTATTCAAGACACGTGATAGGTTATGGATGTTGATGGCATCAATGAACTTCCTTGGACTCCAAATTTAGTCAAGGTGTGGATTGTATTTTGTTTGAGTATTTCATTTTATGCACATGTGATAGATGATTAATTACATTATAATTTGTATATATGGATTATTGACACTATTTTTTTTAGTGGATGCAGGCTTGACGATGCTTGCTAATCTGAATCACATAAGGAGTAAAGGGGTCATGCACATAAACTAAACATTTGAGGGAGAGGTGTGGCAATGTCCCTGTCACATCTTACTATAAGTCCCACAGTGACCTAAACTATATGTTAACAATTACCAAGTTCAAGAGGTACATGATGCCGTGAGGGCAGACTGAGACAATATCTCATAAAGAAATATAAGGGGTGCACAATAAGGTGAAATCCTTATTCCTTAGAATCCCTTAGTCTCTCACAAGGTTGACCGAATGAAGTGTTGGCTACAAGGGTCAGAAAAACTTCCAAAACTAGTCAAAGGAAAGTGGAACCCTTGGAGAATAGATGTGTGTCTTTAAGGGAACATCACATAATTAAAATGTGAGTTAATAAGTCTAGATGACCTAGAAAATTAATAAAATTCTTAGACATTTATAGGACAAAGTATTAATTAATTAGTACATTATAAACTTAGAAACATAACCAGAGTCTAAGCCTAAACATAGACTAAGTCTAAGTATAAATTTAAATAAAGGACTAAATAAAATATGAAATAAGTTAAGATAATTGAGAATAAATCAAACTCTAGGAAAAAGGAGAATACAAATTTAAAGGTTCGGAAAATTGCGCATGTGTGCATGAAAATAATAAAAGAGATTTTTAAAATAGAAAGAAACAAAACATGAGAGAATAGGTGTGTTAGCACTTTGTAAATTTGTTTGACTGAATAGACAAATGATAGAGGTAACTACTTCAACCTACTTTAGAGCTAAGGCACTAGCCTACTCAACTCAGAGAGGGCTCTCTCGTGTCACTTAATACATCTATGGAAATCAGTGGCTAGAATTGGTTTGTTTTAGGGTTTTAATAAATTTTTTGAAGAGCTGAAGATGACCTTTGGGCTATGGGGTCAAGAATGTAGGATGCATTTCCAAATAGTGAAAACAATCTAGAGGAAGAGGTTAAATGAGGAAGTGACTTCTGAGTTTATGCTTGAAAATTTTAGATAGTATCAGAAGAAAAGAAACACACAACTATTATCAAAGCATTATAGTAATGAATTCTGAAATGGTTTAGAAGAGATGAACACAGTCTAAATCGTCAAGCCGAGAGCATCGAATAATGAATTCTGGACTTTTAGTTTCTCAATTTAGACATAAGAAAGAAAAATGAAAATACATAATAATAGGAATCACATACTATGAGGGAAAACAAGACTCATAACACCACCAATTAGAATCTTTTCATAAAAAGTCCCAAAATCTGCCTCTACACCCATGTATTCATTCTAGCCCCAGAGATTTATAAAGTTTTCTTGCACAGAGGGCAGGCTCCTCTTTTCTCCATCCTTTTATACTCATGAGGCCAAGCATATATAGAGGAATTTCATATGGAATTTAAAACGTTCTGACTTCCTCATAATTCTAAAAACAGATACGAGTTACAAAAAGGAAGAACAATTGTATTATTTAAAGGGACCGTTAGTAATTGGTCTGTCATATTAGGAATCCCTTCTCTTAAGCCGACATCTGTCCAAAACTATCTGAAATACACCAAAATTTTACCTGATGATTCACCTCAGCTTGGCGATTTCCTCCTCCAGGCTACTCCACCAATCAAAATTTTCCCCGATGCTCTCTATCATCTCGGTGTGTTGACGCGCGAAATTGACCGTCCGTCAACTGGGAGAGTGGAACCGGTCCGGGGTTGTCTAATAACCCAAGCCGTTTGGAATGAACCACCCTGACGGGTTTAGAGGCTCTGTTAGCCGATCTAAGGTCTTAAGAAAACCAAAGAGTAAACTAATCTAAACTAACTAATCTAACTAAAACTAAACAAACTAAAAAAACTAAAACTAAATAAAACAAACCAACTAAAACTAAATACAACAAACTAAACTAATTAACAATAACACAAACTAATACACTAATCTAATTAAAACTAACTACTAAAACAAACAAACTAATCTACTATCTATATATACAAACTACTAACTAATACTATACAAACTACTATTTGAAATATAATCTATTTACAAAATGTACAATGTCTACAAAACACAGATTTAAATAAAACCTGAGAAATTGATTTGCTTTCTGCCCTAAGACAGAGAAATATATTTTTGTTGATTTTATGATTTTATGAACAAGAAATAAAACTTACTGAAATTAAATTATCTAATATACTAATTCTAACTATAAATCTAACTAAATTTATATCTAAACTAAACTACTAATAAATACACTAAACAAAAAATTGACAAACTGACCTAGAAACGCTCCAGATTTGTCCTGTGTATGATGACTTCGAAGCTGGTCAGAGGAAGGAAACTTGCACCGAATAATCCAGAAGCTTCTCGTAAACAATTAGATGCAATGCTCTTTGAGTTGTTTACAGGACAAACAAGACATAAAAAATCATAAAAATTATATGATTTATAAATCTCTGCAATAAGGGAAACCTGTTATGCAAAAACTTATACTTAATAATTCAACTTATGAAGAAGAGAAACCTGTCATTCACAAACTGAATCAAGTAATTGCTATGTTTTTTATATACTGGAAAAAATCAGATATGGATTATATTGATTAAATTATATCATTTGCAAAAGACTAAGATAGCTAAAGTAGTCATTAACCAAATGCAAATTGATACACATAAACATAAAACAAAATATTGATATTATGAAAAGCTAAAGCTGTAGCAGAATATCAAATTCTGTCTCAGTCTGTATTAAAATTCCATATCCTTGTTCTCCCACGAATGAGGATGCTCTTATTACAAAAAATAATGACTATTTATATGTTTTTCCACAGGGTAAAACCTCCCTGTGGAAGTTATCAAATTTTTTACATAATCTGGGAAGATATTCCCAAGATCAACTAAACCAGGAAACTAAAATGAAACTAAAGTATCTAAATATCCTCCAAACTTTCCATCAAATCCCATGCAATTTCGAATTCACCTGAAAAGGATCCAAAATAGACAAGTTAGAAGACTCTTTTACCAATGAAATGATAAAAATAAAATTCTATAGACTATCTACAGAATCATCTGATTCTGTAGCTAGTCAAAATGAGATACAAAATCAACATTGAGATTAATTCAAATCTTTTAAAGAATTAAATTTAATCATCATCCAAGAAATATCTGAAAACGAATCATTGAGATCAAAATGATTTTATCATTCAACATTAAACAAGATCAACATGATTCA
This sequence comes from Picea engelmannii, assembly GCA_009831015.1. Classification (NCBI taxonomy): domain Eukaryota; kingdom Viridiplantae; phylum Streptophyta; class Pinopsida; order Pinales; family Pinaceae; genus Picea; species Picea engelmannii. The sequence continues at coordinate 2,797,194 of ML779114.1, read as the reverse complement.
ACTGAACACAGAGATAGGAATACTCTTGTTCTTTTGTTACCAACGAAATCGGGTCCACAGAGTCATAATCGGACAGTCATAAGATTGTTTCATATCCAATTGAAAAACATATCGTATGTGATTGTTAAACAATAGATACGATTCAATCCAACAAAATCAATTTCCAATTGTTATAGCTGTAACGATATAGCAACAAGATTCATATCATTTAATCGAATACAAAGATAGAAATACTCTGTTTCGATTATTGTTACAAGTCGGGTAAATGAAATCATATGTAACAACATCGCAATCATTTCTCAATCAATTCAAATCCCTTAGTTATGAAATCATTTTAATGTTCAATTGAAAACGAAACAAATCACAAACATTTCGTTACAATTGTCTTATCATGAGGGGAAATAATCGAATCGAACAAGATTATTTTCAAATCACGATAACTGTATAGCAGGTGATTTAGGCTTTGAACGAATTCGAACCGTAACAGGATCAATCAACAGAATTTGTCATAGATTTCGATCGCTGATCTTTGCACAGTCAACAGACATGATTGATTAATTTTGATCACAATCATTTTAATCGAACGAATCGTAACAGAGTTTGACCAATTCATTTCACAAAACTAAAATACAAAGTATTAATTAGAATCTGGACTCGATTCATAAAACGAACTTGCCATTTTAGAACAAAAACGAATCGATTTAGCTAAGGATTTTCACACAATTGTTATGATTCAGATTCATCTCTAATTTGGGTGCGAATGTTATCTGAGTGTATTGTTTTCATCAAATAAACAGAGTCGTTCTCCTTAACTTGAAATCAATCAAATATAGAACAACACACGCTACAACATCGTAACAAGTATCTTCCCAAAAATGTTTACCAATCATAGCATACCAATGATAACAAAATCGGATCCCAGAAAAATCATAACAATCAAACTCGATCAAAACGTTTATCAACCGTAGCATACGGATCATATCAGAACCAAATCCAAAAATGATTATGTTCCAAACTGAATATGAAAAGTTTCCTTTTCAAATCAATTCATTTGAAGGCAAACAACCAAACAAATTCAAACGAAGATTACTCAAATCCAATCAAAATCTATTGATTTCCATGCTGGGCATAATCAAATCGTAAATCGAAATTCCTTTTATTTGAAGCAAAGCTAAATATAGAATGCACGCAATATAACAAATCCATTCAATGATGTGAACAGAGCTGTTTGAAACTGAAACCAAATCATTATATAAACCTAGATTATTTACAAAATGACATCAAATTTTTCATACCTGTGTAGCGACGAGGCTGCTCAGTTATGCCAGCTTGGAATTTACAACAGCCATGGCTGATTCCACATTTTTAAATAGGATAGTCGGTTGTCCTTTGTTTCTTATCCACAACTTGGAGCTTGGCCTTTTGACTGGTTAACAGTGCAATCTGATCCTCCAAAGACTGAATCTTTGACTGGAGTATTGGAACATCAAGATAATATCGCTCTAACCATGAACTGCATTGGTCACAAGGTGACTGTGTGGGTTTAAACAGATCAGGCGAGGGTTTGGGCAAGTGACCGAAGGTTTCACAAGGAAACTCAATGCCTGGGTAGTCAGGGTCGTCCTTTAGGCAAGGGGGTAGGTTTGATACAAAATCATATGAGGGTTCGGCACACAAACCTTGTGAATAGGGGTATTCGCTAGCCAAGAAATGCTCCACTTCCGAATCAGAGTCCTCACTCAACACGATAGGGTTGGGCTCGACAGGGGGTTTTGGCTTGTTCCTTGCCATTCATGAAATCAAACATGCATTCCTTTTCCCTTTAACGTTTGCGGTGAGGTTTTCCTTGGGCTTTTTGCTCACAGGCTTAACAGTCTCAACACTCTTAGTCACAGTGTGGGGTAAGTCGATAGGAGGGTCGGCTGAGGGTTTAGGCAGTAGGACATGGTAGGGCACTGGGGGTACAACCTTGACCTCGTTCACCACAGGTTTGTCAACCTGTGTAGGGTTTGGATCCTCAAAACCATTCCAAGCAATGAAATTGCTCCAACTATCCCCGTGCAGACTCAAATGATAGACAACGATGAGCTTGATAAGCCCATAATGAAAAAGGCTACTGTCAGCCTGGTGTCTTTTGTACTTCTTCGACATTTTAAACATACTACGATGCAAATAATAGGGAATATTGAGCTGATATCCCATAAAAACCATAAGCAAACGTAGATGGTGGAGGAACACAAGTCCGTATCGACCTTCACAGGTCACAAACTGCTTGATTATCATCAATAAATCGTGCCAACGCGGTTTGAGTGCAGCGATAGACATACCTCTATCACATGAGGTAACCTTGCGCGAGAGGAAGAGCAATGTCCATGGGACCTCCTCGACTTTGGAATTCTTGAACCATCGTTGTCCAGTGGCAGGCAAACCCGTAGCGAGACTGATAAATTTCTCGTCAATCTCTAATTGTATATCTCTGACATTGGCTCGACATCCATCGAAGGTCATGGAAAACTGTCATGCTACACAGAGGTTAAAACCCTCAAAACGTTTCACGAAGGTAAGCCATCCACTTTCTGCCAAATCTTGGCGGGCATTATCAAATGTTAACAGGGCTTGACCGCCATTGGGTTCAACTCAGACAACTGGTGCCATGGATCGAGCACATGGTAAGGGAAGGGTTTGAATTCACCAACGCATAAAAGAACAGGGCTACCTGAACCAACAACAATGAACAAGCAAAGGGGTAAGCATTAATGGAAGCATGCGAAGGTGGTGGAGTTATTCACTGCCATGTATAATATTCATTATCCAAGTACAACCGCCAAATTTCATAGCTGTTCAAACAATCATAATAGTTCAACCACTGAGTTATGCGTACAACCAATGAAATCCAATATGTATATCATGGTGCACAAGTTATACCATAATTTTTAACAATCTGACATATAAATCAAAACCCAAAATCATGTATGTGCCAACGTATCAATCAAACGTTTAATCAAAGTGCCAAAACGATATTGCATATAGTAGACTAGCCAAATTTATGAAAAGATTATCATAAGGATCATATATATATATATAAACAAAAATAAATCATACCCCTATGCATTTCATAGAATCAATGATTAGGCAAGTCATAGAATGCAAATCCAAATGCTCAATGTCTTACAAATTCAACAGAACCAAGTTATATAATCAATCGAAGTACGAGAACTGATCAAAAGATAATGCCAATCGTGTAACGATCAATAAAAGATAAGCGCAATAGGCATAATGGCAAAAGAAATAACCACAGTTCAGATAATGATCGAAAAATAACTTCGAAAGGAGAAGTTTTCATGCTTACAGTCGTGAAAACTTAACAAAGACAAATGTGTAAATGTCGCAAGAAATGAAATGTCGTCTATTTGAAAAATGCGACGAAAATTTGATGTTCGCAAAACATAGGTGTAGGCAACTTATAAGAGCATATAAAAAGGTGAATTGGCTGCCAACAATGGCGACACACTGGAAGAAGCAGTTATCTCTGCAAAAGGCACAAATTCAGATTAAGACAACAAAGATAATTTAGACTCAAAAATAACAACCAGAAAATCGTACAAACATCATCCTTAACCATCTTTTCCAGCAGTGTTTCAAAAGATGAAAACTAATACCAATCTTAAGATTAGCAAGTCACGATATTAAAGATAAAATCTTCAATACTGTTGGCATGGCCACTGCTGCCAGCAGGCGTCCATAGCCTCGATAGGGTTTCCATTTAACCCACTCCGACATCTGTATCCTGTCAAGAAGTTCTAGATCAGAATAAAGGACATTAAAGAGGTTTCTTATATTTTTTGCATATTTTCATGTACCCGACATTGCTTCGCTGCCAGCGGGCCTGTTCAGTACCCCGACGAAGTTGTCTTGGCGCCATGCTTGCATTTACCCGCTGCCAACAGACCTGTTCAGTATCCCAACGGTTTACAAGCACTTCCCACAACTCTTATTAATAATTTTATTTTGTTTTTCTTTTGTAGATATATAGCTGAGCGGGGTGACGCTGAAAATCTTGATATTTTAACATATTTTTTAGACCTCATCATAAATTTTTTAGCACTATCCTTTATTTATCTCCAGAAATGTTTTATTTACAAAACAACTTCCTATGACAGGGAGACATCTTTTGAGTCATTCCTTTACGGAAAAGGGACAGTGTAAAAAGATAATAGATGATCATGACAAACTTCACTCAAAGACTGAAATCAATAAACTTCTTTCAAACAACAAAATTTTCCAACACAAATATCAATTTCAGAGATATACCATTGATGTTTGTACAAATTTTCAGAAGTTATTTCAGTGAAGAAAATTTTCTTATCGTCTTTGTCTGAATAGCTCAGCGTACAGGTATGTGTATATCCAAAAACACAAACTGTTCAATTCGAATAAAAAAAAAAAAAAAACAGAAAGCAAACGAAAATGCAAACAAAAGCAAAAATATATACATAATATACAAGGGAAGTTATCAAGCAAAGTATCTCTTTAGGGCTTGGCCATTCACCGGATAGGTGTCAAGCTGCCCTTCAAGATTCTGCAATTGAAAGGAACTAGGACCCAACTTTTCAGCAATTAAAAATGGCCCAAGCCATAAGTTTTGAAACTTGGTGTGCTCACCCTTTCCTTCGTGTCGTTTGTCCCACTTCAAGACGAGATCGCCTACTTCAAAATTCCTATCAGAGGAAGAGTTAGAATCGACCCAACTTTTAATCAATTGTTGATGTTGATCTAACTTACGCTTAGCTTGGGTTCTTACTTCTTCCAACTTCATCAAAGCATTAATTCGGTTTTCTAAAGGGGGACAATCTTCTTCTTGGAATTTTTGTGACAATTGAAGCGAAGGAAGAAGAACGTGAGGTGGCAGAATTGCTTCTCTACCATAGATGAGAAAAAATGGGGAGTTACCTATAGCGGCTTTGGGTGTTACCCTATCATCCCACAGTGCGTTCAGTAGCGCATTGTGCCAATTCTTGTGATTTTCAACCACGGTTCTCTTGATAATTTTGATCAAGTTCTTGTTTGTTGATTCTGCTAAGCCGTTGCCCTGGGGGTAGTAACTAGTAGAATAATTCAGCTTTATTCCTTTCTCCAAAGCGAACTCGATCATCTCAAGAGAAGAAAAATATGAAGTGTTGTCAAAGACTAGACAATCAGGGATGCCAAAACGAGTGATAATATTCGAGTTTAGAAAGTCAATAACCTGACTGGTGTTAACAGTTCTTAGCGCAGCAGCTTCAGACCATCGTGTAAAGTAATCTATGGCTATCACAATATACTTGTGTTTTTTCTCAGACGGAGGATTAACTGGACCTATGATATCAAGGCCCCATTGCTGGAAAGGAGAATCTACTGAAACGGGTTGCAAGGGAAAGGCTGGTTTTTGCAACCGCCCTGATGCTTTCTGACAGATGATGCATTTGTGACACAGGGCATGGGCATCCCTAAAAAGCATGGACTAGTAGTAACCGGATCTTAAAACCTTATGAGTAGTGGTGTCACCACCGAAGTGGCCACTAGCTTCTCCTGCATGCAACTCAAGCAAGACTTTTTCTGCTTCATCTTTTTCGAGACAACGCATCAGTACGCCGTCAAAATTCTGACGAAACAGTACACCGTTAATTAGATGAAAGGAGGCGGAATTTAGTCTCAACGCTCTTCTCTTTGCGGGGTCAAGGTGACGGGGTGCTGATCCATGTTCAAGACATAATCTAATATCGTCGTACCAAGGACTAACAAGGTTTTGTGTGCAACAAATTAAACTTTGATCGCGTTGTTCTAGGTTTGACGTATCACTATCTTCTTGATTTCCTGTTTCTGAATCAACAACCAATTTACATAACCCTTGGCCTCTCAGGATTTGAGCTGGGGTGATTTCTAAGTCATACTCCTACAAGGAGGTGACCCAGTTAGCTCTCTTATCTCCTAAATCCTTCTGTACTAACAAGGTCCTTACAACAGGGTAGGGGTCAATGACTTTCATCCTTGACTTCAAAAGATAGGACCGGAAATGCTTAACTGCTTTGAAAACAGCGTAGGCTTGCCGATCAACCGCTGGGTAGTTAAGTTCAACACCTTTGAAAGAGGAACTCATAAAGGCGATGGGTACTTCATTGTTCTCGGAATTCTTTTGAGTTAGGACTGCGGCATAGGAACGGTCAGAGGCGAAAGTATAGAGTGTAAAATCTTGAGAAAAGTTAGGGCTCATGAGAAACATAGCATCTATTATGGCCTTATTTATCGCATTAAAAACTTGATTTTCTGTGGGTCCCTAGTGATATTGGGTGTCTTTCTTAATCAGGTTTTGGAGAGGCCTGACCATTTCGGAGAAACTGGGGACGAATCTTCTCACGAAGTTAATCTGGCCTAGGAAAGACTGCATGGATTTCTTGGATGTAGGAGGGGGAAGTTTAGCAATGACTTGAGTCCTCTCGGGGTCAATAATCATCCCATCACTAGAAACAATGAATCCAAGTAATTTACCCTATTCTACTGTAAATATGGACTTTTTAGGATTCAAGGAGATGCCGTATTTACGACATCGTAGCAGAACGGCTCGTAAGTGAGCTAGATGATCGTTTTTTTTTTTAGAATATACAGTCACATCATCTAAGTAAACTACAACGAACTGATTGATTAAGCCTCGGAAAGCAATATCCATTGCCCTCTGAAAGGTAGCACCGACATTAATCAATCCAAAGGGCATTTTACGATACGCATAAGTGCCCCACGGAGTACGGAAGGTAGTTTTGAGTTGGTCTGGCGGAGACATCAGGACTTGGTTGTATCCAGAGAAACCATCCAATAAAGATAGCCTCTCGGAACTAGATACCTGTTGAAGGATCCGTTCCATGGGTGGGACAGGATAATTATCTTTTTCAGACGCTCTATTGAGGTTCTGAAAATCGACACAAAGTCAGATTTCCCCATTTTTCTTTCGAACTGGGACAAGATTGGACACCCATTGAGTGTGCCTAACAGGAAAAATTATTTTAGCACTTAGGAGTTTATTCAATTCTTTTTGAACGGTCGGTTCTAGTTTAGGGTGCATCTTCCTCAGTTTCTATTGGAAGGGTAAGGTTTGGGGCTTCATCGGGATGACATGCTGTATGATATTAGGGTCGAACGTTTTAAGATCATCATACGTCCATGCAAAGACATCCTTAAATTCTTTGAATAATTTAACAAAAGCATCTTTTTCTTGTCTAGAACATCCCAAGCCTAAGTTAATGCACTGAGGATTTTCACTAGTTCCTAAATTCACTTTTTCATAAGATAACGAGGAACTATTGGTTTTACAATTGACCATCTTTTTAAATTTATCTTCAAAATCATAAAACTTCTCTAATCTAATTACATATTTTGGGATCGAGTTTACCATATCCGATAGAGCTTCAGTAGATTTCGTATCAGGTATTACCATGAAATCGCACAAATTGTCGTCGTGTGTGTGCTCATCTATCACCGCGCCTTGGAAGGTTTCTTCCATGTGTAGAAAGTTGATAATCTACTGATCATCGTCAAATACTCTCCAGTTGGTGACGTTATCGGGAATGGATGGCCAAAACAACAGCTCAACTGAGAATGCGTCTAGGGACAAGCCTTCTGCAGGAAGAAGTTTAGAACCTACATTAGCTAACAAATCTTCTTCAGAGTTATTTGATCTAGGGATGGAATTTATATTAAAAGCAGAAAATTTACTCATTAAATTCCATACCTCAGACTCGTAGCTTTTGAGATGCAGAGAAAGACAGTGGATAGAATCTCTCACCTGTCTAACCACTATTTCAGAGTCACCAAAAATGGTTAAATTTTGAATGTTCATGTCCAAATCTTTTCTGAGACCTTGCAGTAAAGCCTGATATTCTGCAGTATTGTTAGTACATTCAAATTCCAACCTACATGCTATCAATGTTTTGTTACTTGCCGGATCGATAATGACGCATCCTGCTTCGGCTCCTTCTTTGGACTTTGACCTGTCGAAATACAGAGACCAAATTTGATTTGCATCGGGTTCATGAGATTGATGTGTGGAAGGTGCCGGTTGCACAAATGCTACGATCTCGGACTGTTGTTCCAGATTGATGATAGGTGAAACCTCGACCATGAAGTTGCCGAAGAAGGTGTCCATCCCTTGTACTTTAGGTGAATCAACAGGGGGTGTGTATGGTTTATTAGGATCATTCAAATCAGTAACCGTGAACTTGAGGTAGCGCTCACGGTTTACTCTGATTTTATTAGGCTTGCTGTTCTCTGGAAGCGATAGATGAGACCAATCCGTCGCGAAATAACCATGTAGTTGCTCCGACCAGTCCCTGCTTAAAAACATGCCATACACTTCTGGAATATCCACAATGATTATATCAATAACTTGATGAACCTTAGGGTTAGACGACAATCTAATAAGTACATTCTTTAGTTCGCCTATAACATTGACATTTGTTCGATCAAGTTGTATGATTTTTAATGTAGATGGTTCCACTTCAGCGTTAATTTTCTGGCATATAGACCAAGGAATCACATTGGATGACGCCCCTGATTCAACCATACAATTATGCACGTTTCTATTAAAAATCTCGAAAGTTAAAAGAAAAGGAGGTACATTCTTGCGAGTACTAAGAGTAGTGGCTTGTGGCTTTTTACTCGCAATTTCTAATGCTACTTTATCTGAATTATTTACATTATTTACATTATTTATAGGGGCTACAGGAAGGCTTCCTTTATCTTGAGGCTCAAGATTATTTTTAGTGGAAGTCTTCTGCGGAAATTTTCTTTGCACAACCTTGTTACCATTAGAATTACCATTCCTGCCATTTTCAGAAATATTTTGCAACATTTTTTGTAACAAAAATGGAAACTTTAACTACTCATAAATAGAAATGTTAGCCCTTAATTTTTTAAGATCTTCAACAACATCATAATCTAATTTAGGGTTCACATTACTCTGTTTCGGCTCAACCGATTTAGATGGCTTTGGAGGCGAAGTTGTAGTGTTCTCTATAGAAGGTTTATTTGCTGTCTTACTCCTAGTGTTATAAGGGTGAACAATCTTGAAGTTGGCTTGGAAGATGCTATTCGAGAAGTGTCCAAAAATGTTTGGAGAAGACTCTTCTTCTTGAAATGTCTCTGGTTCAACTACCTCCTCAGGAATCTCAGGAGGCATCAAGTTATCTTGGGCATCTAGAATTGTTTGAATTGCACATTGCAAACTTTCTAGATTAAGGCCTTCGGTGGTTGGGTTAGGTCGATTGGTAGGAAAGGGATTTCGGAAAGGAGGTTTGTAGGGTCCTTTACTCGAGGAAGCTTCTTCAGTCGACCTCTTCAAGTCTATAACTTGATTAGACGGTTTTTGAACAACTTTAGTTAGGTTTTCCAAATCAGAGTTTTCAGGTTGTGTTTTACTTTGAGTGGGTCTGGGGAGGATTTCAATCTTCTTTTTGGAAGAAGAAACAGTTTCAGTTTCGTTGCTAGAAGAGTCTTTGAGACTAAGTATGTCTTTTTCAATCTGGCTGGCCTCCTCAAAGGCCTCTAACAACGTGGCTTTCTTAGATCGTTTAACCCAAATAGCTATACTTTGATGCAAAGCTTTGGTGTAGTAAGCTATTATAAGACTCTCAGAAGGCATTTAATCTGCAGGGATTCTATTTTTAAGTGTCAAGAATCTTTGATTAAAATCTTTAACTTTTTCTTTTGGGTTCATTTTTAAGCTTGAAAGATCCATAAGTAAAATTTCCGGAGGTTTACCGTCTCCGAACTTTTCCAAAAAGCATGACTCAAACTTTTCCCAAGAAACGATGGTATGGGGTTGCTAGGTAAAGTACCAAGTGGATGCATTACCCTCAAAAGTATAAGGGAACAACCTACAGACAACATCTTCATGTTCAACATTGCGGAGTCTTATGGCTAACATAAATTTTTTGATATGATATTCAACTATCTGTTTTGAGTCAGGGTCAAACTTGGGAAGCCATTTCTCCGGGTGCTTAGGTAAAGGGTGCTGAGCTCCAGGTACAGCTACAGCATCCTGGTCCAACCAGGGTCTAGCAGGGTTGTTCTGATTTTCCATCGGGGTAGTGGGTGTGGAAGGATGAGAAGGTGAATTGGCTTCGTCAGAAGATGAATCTCCTCCAGAAGAGGAAGGAGATGATGGAGGTGGTGAAGGAGGTATTCCAGATCCTCCTGCAGCAGGATTTGTGATTGGATCTATAGGATTCACAACGAGGTTAGTGTCACCTAATTGTTATCTGATATCAGAGAAGTCCAAAGGTTGACCCCATGGACGGTTTGGTTACCTAAGACGAGCTAAGGCACTATGTGTTTTAATAAGAGATCAGTGAACAATCTCTTCTATGTCACCACCTGTAGGATTAGGGGTTGCTGGCTCAACTATGATCTGTGGATCGTCGGTTGAAGTAGTTGTTGTTTGAAGGGGAATATTATTGTGTGAATGGATTCTAGTCACTATAGGTGAGCGATTAGGGGGGGGGAGGAGTCTTGCGACCGCCTCGTGCCATTAATTAAGTTCAGGCCCTCCTTCTAGCACCATTTGTTGACGCGCGAAATTGACCGTCCGTCAACTGGGAGAGTGGAACCGGTCCGGGGTTGTCTAATAACCCAAGCTATTTGGAATGAACCACCCTGACAGGTTTAGCGGCTCCGTTAGCCGATCTAAGGTCTTAAGAAAACCAAAGAGTAAACTAATCTAAACTAACTAATCTAACTAAAACTAAACAAACTAAACTAACTAAAACTAAATAAAACAAACCAACTAAAACTAAATACAACAAACTAAACTAATTAACAATAAAACAAACTAATACACTAATCTAATTAAAACTAACTACTAAAACAAACTAACTAATCTACTATCTATATATACAAACTACTAACTAATACTATACTAACTACTATCTGAAATATAATCTATTTACAAAATGTACAATGTCTACAAAACACAGATTTAAATAAAACCTGAGAAACTGATTTGCTTTCTGCCCTAAGACAGAGAAATATATTTTTGTTGATTTTATGATTTTATGAACAAGAAATAAAACTTACTGAAATTAAACGATCTAATATACTAATTCTAACTATAAATCTAACTAAACTTATATCTAAACTAAACTACTAATAAATACACTAAACAAAAAATTGACAAACTGACCTGGAAACGCTCCAGATTTGTCCTGTGTATGATGACTTCGAAGCTGGTCGGAGGAAGGAAACCTGCACCGAATAATCCAGAAGCTTCTCGTAAACGATTAGCTGCAATGCTCTTTGAGTTGTTTACAAGACAAACAAGACATAAAAAATCATAACAATTATATGATTTATAAATCTCTGCAATAAGGGAAACCTGTTATGCAAAAACTTATACTTAATAATTCAACTTATGAAGAAGAGAAACCTGTCATTCACAAACTGAATCAAGTAATTGCTATGTTTTTTATATACTGGAAAAAATCAGATATGGATTATATTGATTAAATTATATCATTTGCAAAAGACTAAGATAGCTAAAGTAGTCATTAACCAAATGCAAATTGATACACATAAACATAAAACAAAATATTGGTATTATGAAAAGCTAAAGCTGTAGCAGAATATCAAATTCTGTCTCAGTCTGTATTAAAATTCCATATCCTTGTTCTCCCACGAATGAGGATGCTCTTATTACAAAAAATAATGACTATTTATAAGTTTTTCCACAGGGTAAAACCTCCCTGTGGAAGTTATCAAATTGTTTACATAATCTGGGAAGATATTCCCAAGATCAACTAAACCAGGAAACTAAAATGAAACTAAAGTATCTAAATATCCTCCAAATTGTCCATCAAATCCCATGCAATTTCGAATTCACCTGAAAAGGATCCAAAATAGACAAGTTAGAAGACTCTTTTACCAATGAAATGATAAAAATTAAATTCTATAGACTATCTACAAAATCATCTGATTCTGTAGCTAGTCAAAATGAGATACAGAATCAGCATTGAGATTAATTCAAATCTTTTAAAGAATTAAATTTAATCATCATCCAAGAAATATCTGAAAACGAATCATTGACATCAAAATGATTTTATCATTCAACATTAAATAGGATCAACATGATTCAACCGAACACAGAGATAGGAATACTCTTGTTCTTTTGTTACCAATGAAATCGGGTCCACAGAGTCATAATCGGACAGTCATAAGATTGTTTCATATCCAATTGAAAAACATATCGTATGTGATTGTTAAACAATAGATACGATTCAATCCAACAAAATCAATTTCCAATTGTTATAGCTGTAACGATATAGCAACAAGATTCATATCATTTAATTGAATACAAAGATAGAAATACTCTGTTTCGATTATTGTTACAAGTCGGGTAAATGAAATCATATGTAACAACAACGCAATCATTTCTCAATCAAATCGAATCCCTTAGTTATGAAATCATTTTAATATTCAATTGAAAACGAAATAAATCACAAACATTTCGTTACAATTGTCTTATCATGAGGGGAAATAATCGAATCGAACAGGATTATTTTCAAATCACGATAACTGTATAGCAGGTGATTTAGGCTTTGAACGAATTCGAACTGTAACAGGATCAATCAACAGAATTTGTCATAGATTTCGATCGCTGATCTTTGCACAGTCAACAGACAGGATTGATTAATTTTGATCACAATCATTTTAATCAAACGAATCGTAACAGAGTTTGACCAATTCATTTCACAAATCTAAAATACAAAGTATTAATTATAATCTGGACTCGATTCATAAAACGAACTTGCCATTTTAGAACAAAAACGAATCGATTTAGCTAAGGATTTTCACACAATTGTTATGATTCAGATTCGTCTCTAATTCGGGCATGAATGTTATCTGAGTTTATTGTTTTCATCAAATAAATAGAGTCGTTCTCCTTAACTTGAAATCAATAAAAAATAGAACAACACACGCTAAAACATCGTAACAAGTATCTTCCCGAAAACGTTTACCATTCATAGCATACCAATGATAACAAAATTGGATCCGGGAAAAATCGTAACAATCAAACTTGATCAAAACGTTTATCAACTGTAGCATATGGATCATATCAGAACCAAATCCAAACATGATTATGTTCCAAACTGAATATGAAAAGTTTCCTTTTCAAATTATTTCATTTGAAGGCAAACAACCAAACGAATTCAAACAAAGATTACTCAAATCCAATCAAAATCTATTGATTTCCATACTGGGCATAATCAAATCGTAAATCAAAATTCCTTTTATTTGAAGCAAAGATAAATATAGAATGCATGGAATATAACAGAGCCATTCAATGATGTGAACAAAGCTGTTTGAAACTGAAACAAAATCGTTATATAAACCTAGATTATTTACAAAATGACATCAAATTTTTCATACCTGTGTAGCGACGAGGCTGCTCAGTTATGCCAGCTTGGAATTTACAACAGCCGTGGCTGATTCCACATTTTTAAACAGGATAGAGCCGGTTGTCCTTTGTTTCTTATCCACATCTTGGAGCTTGGCCTTTTGACTGGTTAACAGTGCAATCTGATCCTCCAGAGACTAAATCTTTGACTGGAGTATTGGAACATCAAGATAATATCTCTCTAACCATGAACTGCATTGGTCACAAGGTGACTGTGTGGGTTTATACAGAGCAGGTGAGGGTTTGGGCAAGTGACCGAAGGTTTCACAAGGCAACTCAATGCCTGGGTAGTCAGGGTCGTCCTTTAGGCAAGGGGGTAGGTATGATACAAAATCATATGAGGGTTCGACACACAAACCTTGCGAATAGGGGTATTCGCTAGCCAAGAAACACTCCACTTTCGAATCAGAGTCCTCAATCAACACGATAGGGTTGGGATCGACAGGGGGTTTTGGCTTGTTCCTTGCCATTCATGAAATCAAACATGCATTCATTTTCCCTTTAACATTTGCGGTGAGGTTTGCCTTGGGATTTTTTCTCACAGGCTTAATAGTCTCAACACTCTTAGTCACAGTGTGGGGTAAGTCGATAGGAGGGTTGGCTGAGGGTTTAGGTAGTAGGACATGGTAGGGCATTGGGGGTACAACCTTGACCTCGCTCACCACAGGTTTGTCAACTTGTGTAGGGTTCGGATCCTCAAAACCATTCCGAGCAATGAAATTGCTCCAACTATCCCCATGCAGACTCAAATGACAGACAACGATGAGCTTGATAAGCCCATAATGAAAAAGGCTACTGTCAGCCTGGTGTCTTTTGTACTTCTTCGACATTTTAAACAGACTACGATGCAAATAATAGGGCATATTGAGATGATATCCCATAAAAACCATAAGCAAACGTAGATGGTGGAGGAACACAAGTCCGTATCGACCTTCGTAGGTCACAAACTGCTTGATTATCATCAATAAATCATGCCAACGCGGTTTGAGTGCAGTGATAGACATACCTCTGTCACATGAGGTAACCTTGCACGAGAGGAAGAGCAGTGTCCATGGGACCTCCTCGACTTTTCAATTCTTGAACCATCGTTGTCCAGTGGCAGGCAAACCCGTAGCAAGACTGATAAATTTCTCGTCAATCTCTAATTGTATATCTCCGACCTTGGCTCGATAGCCATCGAAGGTCATGGAAAACTGTCATGCTACACAGAGGTTAAAACCCTCAAAAATTTTCACGAAGGTAAGCCATCCACTGTCTGCCAAATCTTGGTGGGCATTATCAAATGTTAACAGGGCTTGACCGCCATTGGGTTCAACTCGGACGACTGGTGCCATGGATCGAGCGCATGGTAAGGGAAGGGTTTGAATTCACCAATGCATACAGGAATAGGGCTACCCGAACCAACAACAATGAACGAGAAAAGGTGTAAGCATTAATGGAAGCATGCGAAGGTGGTGGATTTATTCACTGCCATGCATAATATTCATTATCCAAGTACAACCGCCAAATTTCATAACTGTTCAAACAGTCATAATAGTTCAACCACTGAGTTATGCGTACAACCAATGAAATCCAATATGTATATCATGGTGCGCAATTTATACCATAATGTTTAACATTCCGACATATAAATCAAAACCCAAAATCATGTATGCGCCAACATATCAATCAAACGTTTAATCAAAGTGCCAAAACGATATTGCATATAGTAGACTAGCCAAATTTATGAAAAGATTATCATAAGGATCATATATATATAAAAACAAAAATAAATCATACCCCTATGCATTTCATAGAATCAATGATTAGGCAAGTCATAGAATGCAAATCCAAATGCTCAATGTCTTACAAATTCAACAAAACCAAGTTATATAATCAATCGAAGTACGAGAACTGATCAAAAGATAATGCCAATCATGTAACGATCAATAAAAGATAAGCGCAATAGGCATAATGGAAAAAGAAATAACCACAGTTCAGATAATGATCGAAAAATAACTTCGAAAGGAGAAGTTTTCATGCTTACAGTCGTGAAAACTTAACAAAGGCAAATGTGTAAATGTCGCAAGAAATGAAATGTCGTCTATTTGAAAAATGCGACGAAAATTTGATGTTCGCAAGACATAGGTGTAGGCAGCTTATAAGAGCATATAAAAAGGTGAATTGGCTGCCAACAATGGCGACACACTGGAAGAAGCAGTTATCTCTGCAAAAGGCAAAAATTTAGATTAAGGAAACAAAGATAATTTAGACTCAAAAATAACAACCAGAAAATCGTACAAACATCATCCTTAACCATCTTTTCCAACAGTGTTTCAAAATATGAAAACTAATACCAATCTTAAGATTAGCAAGTCACGATATTAAAGATAAAATCTTCAATACTGTTGGCATGGCCACTGCTGCCAGCAGGCGTCCATAGCCTCGACAGGGTTTCCATTTAACCCACTCCGACATCTATATCCTGTCAAGAAGTTCTAAATCAGAATAAAGGACATTAAAGAGGTTTCTTATATTTTTTATAGATTTTCATGTACCCGACATTGCTTCGCTGCCAGCGGGCCTGTTCAGTACCCCGACGAAGTTGTCTTGGCGCCATGCTTGCATTTACCCGCTGCCAGCAGATCTGTTCAGTATCCCAACGGGTTTACAAGCACTTACCACAACTCTTATTAAAAATTTTATTTTGTTTTTCTTTTGTAGATATATAGCTGAGCAGGGTGACACTGAAAATCTTGATATTTTAACATATTTTTTAGACCTCATTAGAAATTTTTTAGCACTGTCCTTTATTTATCTCCAGAAATGTTTTATTTACAAAACAACTTCTTATGACAGGGAGACATCTTTTGAGTCATTCCTTTATGGAAAAAGGACATCGTAAAAAGATAATAGATGATCATGACAAACTTCACTCAAAGAATGAAATCAATAAACTTCTTTCAAACAACAAAATTTCCCAACACAAATATCAATTTCAGAGATATACCATTGATATTTGTACAAATTTTCAGAAGTTATTTCAGTGAAGAAAATTTTCTTATCGTCTTTGTCTGAATAGCTCAGCGTACATGTATGTGTATGTCCAAAAACACAAACTGATCAATTCAAATCAAAATAAAAAAAAAACAAAAAGCAAACGAAAATGCAAACAAAAGCAAAAATATATACATAATATACAAGGGCAGTTATCAAGCAAAGTATCTCTTCAGGGCTTGGCCATTCACCGGATTGGTGTCAAGCTGCCCTTCAAGATTTTGCAATCGAAAGGAACTAGGACCCAACTTTTCAGCAATTAAAAATGGCCCAAGCCATAAGTTTTGAAATTTGGTGTGCTCACCCTTTCCTTCGTGTGGTTTGTCCCCCTTCAAGACAAGATTGCCTACTTCAAAATTCCTATCAGAAGCAGAGTTAGAATCGAACCATCTTTTAATCAATTGTTGATGTTGATATAACTTACGCTTATCTTGGGTTCTTACTTATTCCAACTTCATCAAAGCATTAATTCGGTTTTCTAAAGGGGGACAATCTTCTTCTTGGACTTTTTGTGACAATTGAAGCGAAGGAAGAAGAACGTGAGGTGGCAAAATTGCTTCTCTGCCATAGACGAGGAAAAAGGGGGAGTTACCTGTAGCGGCTTTGGGTGTTACCCTATCAGCCCACAGTGCGTTCAACAACGCATTGTGCCAATTCTTGTGATTTTCAACCACGGTTCTCTTGATAATTTTGATCAAGTTCTTGTTTGTTGATTCATCTAAGCCGTTGCCCTGGGGGTAGTAACTAGTAGAATACTTCAGCTTTATTCCTTTCTCCAAAGCGAAATTGCTCATCTCAAGAGAAGAAAAATATGAAGCGTTGTCAAAGACTTGACAATCAGGGATGCCGAAACGAGTGATAATATTCGAGTTTAGAAAGGCAATAACCTGACTGGTGTTAACAGTTCTTAGCGCAACAACTTTAGACCATCGTGTAAAGTAATCTGTGGCTGTCACAATATACTTGTGCTTTTGCGAGGATGGAGGATTAACTGGACCTATGATATCAAGGCCCCATTGCTGGAAAGGAGAATCTAATGAAACAGGTTGCAAGGGAATGGCTGGTTTTTGCAACCGCTCTGATGCTTTCTGACAGATGATGCATTTGCGACACAGGGCATGGGTGTCCCTAAAAAGCGTGGACCAGTAGTAACCAGCTCTTAAAACCTTATGAGTAGTGGTGTCACCACCGAAGTGGCCACCAGCTTCTCCTGCATGCAACTCAAGCAAGACTTTTTCTGCTTCGTCTTTTTCGAGACAACGCATCAGTACGCCGTCAAAATTCTGACGAAACAGTACACCGTTAATTAGATGAAAAGAGGCGGACTTTAGTCTCAACGCTCTTCTCTTGGCGGGGTCAAGGTGACGGGGTGCTGATCCATGTTCAAGACAGAATCTAATATCATCGTACCAGGGACTAACAAGGTTTTGTGTGCAACAAATTAAACTTTGATCACATTGTTCTAGGTTTGACGTATCACTATCTTCTTGCTTTCCTGTTTCCGAATCAACAACCAATTTACATATCCCTTGGCCTCTCACGATTTGAGCTGGGGTGATTTCTAAGTCATACTCCTGCAAGGAGGTGACCCAATTATCTCTCTTCTCTCCTAACTCCTTCTGTACTAACAAGTTCCTTACGGCAGGGTAGGGGACAATGACTTTCGTCCTTGACTTCAAAATATAGGACCGGAAATGCTTAACTTCTTTGAAAACAACGTAGGCTTGCCGATCAACTGCTGGGTAGTTAAGTTCAACACCTTTGAAAGAGGAACTCATAAAGGCGATGGGTACTTCGTTGTTCTCGGAATTCTTCTGAGTTAGGACTGCGGCATACGAACGATCAGAGGCGAAAGTATAGAGTGTAAAATCTTGAGAGAAGTCAGGGCTCATGAGAGACAGAGCGTCTATTATGGCCCTCTTTATCGCATTAAAAGCTTGATTTTTTGTGGGTCCCCAGTGATATTCGGTGTCTTTCTTAATCAGGTTCTAGAGAGGCCTGACCATTTCGGAGAAACTGGGGACAAATCTTCTCATGAAGTTAATTTGGCCTAGGAAAGACTGCATGGATTTATTGGATGTAGGAGGGGGAAGTTTAGCGATGACTTGAGTCCTCTCGAGGTCAATAATCATCCCATCACTAGACACAATGAATCCAAGTAATTTACCCTATTCTACTGCAAAGATGGACTTTTTGGGATTCAAGGAGATGCCGTATTTACGACATCGTAGCAGAACGACTCGTAAGTGAGATAGATGATCGTTTTTGTTTTTAGAATATACAGTCACATCATCTAAGTAAACTACAACGAACTGATTGATTAAGCCTTGGAAAACAATATCCATTGCTCTCTGAAAGGTAGCACCGGCATTAATCAATCCAAAGGGAATTTTATGATACACATAAGTGCCCCACGGAGTACGGAAGGTAGTTTTGAGTTGGTCTGGCAGAGACATCAGGACTTGGTTGTATCCAGAGAAACCATCCAATAAAGATAGCCTCTCGGAACTAGATACCTGTTGAAGGATCTGTTCCATGGGTGGGACAGGATAATTATCTTTTTCAGACGCTCTATTGAGGTTCCGGAAATCGACACAAAGTCAGATTTCCCCATTTTTCTTTCGAACTGGGACAAGATTGGACACCCATTGAGTGTGCCTAATAGGAAAAATTATTTTAGCACTTAGGAGTTTATTCAATTCTTTTTGAACGGTCGGTTCTAGTTTAGGGTGCATCTTCCTCAGTTTCTATTGGAAGGGTAAGGTTTGGGGCTTCATCGAGATGACATGCTGTATGATATTAGGGTCGAACGTTTTAAGATCATCGTACGTCCATGCAAAGACATCCTTAAATTCTTTGAATAATTTAACAAAAGCTACTTTTTCTTGTCTAGAACATCCCAAGCCTAAGTTAATGCACTGAGGATTTTCACTAGTTCCTAAATTCACTTTTTCATAAGATAACGAGGAACTATTGGTTTTACAATTGACTGTCTTTTTAAATTTATCTTCAAAATCATAAAACTTCTCTAATCTAATTACAGATTTTGGGATCGAGTTTACCATATCTGATAGAGCTTATGGAGATTTTGGATCAGGTATTACCGTGAAATCGCGCAAATTGTCATCGTGTGTGTGCTCGTCTATCACCGCGTCTTGGAAGGTTTCTTCCATGTGCAGAATGTTGATAATCTGTTGATCATCGTCAAATACTCTCCAGTTGGTGACGTTATTAGGAATGGATGGCCGAAACAACATCTCAACTAAGAATGCGTCTGGGGACAAGCCTTCTGCAGGAAGAAGTTTAGAAGCTACATTAGCTAACAAATCTGCTTCAGAGTTATTTGATCTAGGGATGGAATTTATATTAAAAGTAGAAAATTTACTCATTAAATTCCATACCTCAGACTGGTAGCTTTTGAGATGCGGAGAAAAACAGTGGATAGAATCTCTCACCTGTCTAACCACTATTTCAGAGTCGCCAAAAACGGTTAAATTTTGAATGTTCATGTCCAAAGATTTTATGAGACCTTGCAGTAAAGCCTCATATTCTGCAGTATTGTTAGTACATTCAAATTCCAACCTACATGCTATCAATTTTTTGTTACCTGCCAGATCGATAATGACGCAGCCTGCTCCAGCTCCTTCTTTGGACTTTGACCCATCGAAATACAGAGACCAAATTTGATTTGCATCGGGTTCATGAGATTGATGTGTGGAAGGTGCCGGTTGCACAAATGCTACGATCTCATACTGTTGTTCCGGATTGATGATAGGTGAAACCTCGACCATGAAGTTGCCGAAGAAGGTGTCCATCCCTTGTACTTCAGGTGAATCAGTAGGGGGTGTGTATGGTTCATTAGGATCATTCAAATCAGTAACCGTGAACTTGAGGTAGCGCTCATATTTTACTCTGATTTTATTAGGCTTGCTGTTCTCTGGAAGCCATAGATAAGACCAATCCGTCGCGAAATAACCATGTAGTTGCTCCGACCAGTCCCTGCTTAAAAACATGCCATACACTTCTGGAATATCCACAACGATTATATCAATAACTTGATGAACCTTAGGGTTAGTCGACAATCTAATAAGTACATTCTTTAGTTCGCCTATAACATTGACATTTGTTCGATCAAGTTGTATGATTTTTAAAGTAGATGGTTCCACTTCAGTGTTAATTTTCTGGCATACAGACCAAGGCATCACATTGGATGACGCCCCTGAGTCAACCATACAATTATGCACGTTTCTATTAAAAATATCGAAAGTTAAAAGAAAAAGGGGGTACATTCTTGCGAGTACTAAGAGTAGTGGCTTGTGGCTTTTTACTCGCAATTTCTAATGCTACTTTATCTGAATTATTTACATTATTTACATTATTTACAGGGGCTACAGGAAGGCTTCCTTTATCTTGATGCTCAGGATTATTTTTAGTGGAAGTCTTCTGCGGAACTTTGCTTTGCACAACCTTGTTACCATTAGAATTACCATTCCTGCCATTTTCTGAAATATTTTGCAACATTTTTTGTAACAAAAATGGAAACTTTAACAACTCATAAATAGAAATGTTAGCCCTTAATTTTTTAAGATCTTCAACAACATCATAATCTAATTTAGGGTTCACATTACTCTGTTTCGACTCAACCGATTTAGATGGCTTTGGAGGCAAAGTTGTAGTGTTCTCTATAGAAGGTTTATTTGTTGTCTTACTCCTAGTGTTATAAGGGTGAACAGTCTCGAAGTTGGCTTGGAAGATGCTATCCGAGAAGTGTCCAAAAATGTTTGGAGAAGACTCTTGTTCTTGAACTGTCTCTGGTTCAACTACCTCCTCAGGAATCTCAGGAGGCATCAAGTTATCTTGGGCATCTAGAATTGTTTGAAGAGCACATTGAAAACTTTCTAGATTAAGGCCTTCGGTGGTTGGGTTAGGCCGATTGGTAGGAAATGGCTTTCGGAAAGGAGGTTTGTAGGGTCCTTTACTCGAGGAAACTACTTCAGTCGACCTCTTCAAGTCTATAACTTGATTAGACAGTTTTTGAACAACTTTAGTTAGGTTTTCCAAATCAAAGTTTTCAGGTTGTGTTTTACTTTGAGTGGGTCTGGGGGGGATTTCAATCTTCTTTTTGGAAGAAGAAACAGTTTCAGTTTCGTTTCTAGAAGAGTCTTTGAGACTAAGTATGTCTTTTTCAATCTGGCTGGCCTCCTTGAAGGCCTCTAACAATGTGGCTTTCTTAGATCATTTAACCCAGATAGCTATACTTTGATGCAAAGCTTTAGTGTAGTAAGCTATTATAAGACTCTCAGAAGGCATAGAATCTACAGGGATTCTATTTTTAAGTGTCAAGAATCTTTGATTAAAATCTTTAACTTTTTCTTTTGGGTTCATTTTTAAGCTTGAAAGATCCATAACTAAAACTTCCAAAGGTTTACCGTCTCCGAACTTTTCCAAAAATCATGACTCAAACTTTTCCCAAGACATGATGGTATGGGGTTGCTGGGCAAAGTTTCAGGTTCGGTATGAAATTTATTCGCCTGCATCTGCAAGAACCATCTTTCATTCTTACTTATTGACCTGCCTGGTACCTTAGCTGAGAACCCAATTGCACCAGACGCCGTTTGATGGATATTATCCATGCTTTCCGAACTTTGCAGAGACCTTTATTTGGCCACCCTTTGGGTTTATAGAATTCAGGAGCACAGGTCGAGCTTGTTTTTTTTATGCATAAGATGACAATTTCCTAG
Organism: Picea engelmannii; assembly: GCA_009831015.1. NCBI lineage: Eukaryota > Viridiplantae > Streptophyta > Pinopsida > Pinales > Pinaceae > Picea > Picea engelmannii. The sequence continues at coordinate 2,774,940 of ML779114.1, read as the reverse complement.
AATAGGATAAAATGATTCATATATGAGATTTTGATGTTCTGTGTACTTTTCTCATGAATTACTATCACAGTACCTTGGTGTGCCACGCTTCATCAATCCACTTTGAATGATGAGCCTCGAGTTAGTTATGCGGCGGCATCCTTTTGGTACGTCATCTGGGAAAGTACCTGGACTGGTGATGTGAAGTGATCTGACCAACCGCCATCTTCCCTGCGAGCTATTGACATGACGTTTTTAAACACGTGACATCGGGGCCATAGGAAAAGTGGTTTTGGGCAATCCACCGTCTCCCCTGATGTGTGTGTAAGAGCACAACGTGTTCTCTATCAAAACTATAGTAGTTTTCCTTGGTCTACCTTCGCGATGTTAAGTTCCATGCTATTTGCTTGTCCGATGTAGTCTTCGACCATAGATCTGAGATTCTTCAAGATCGATGGCCCGCTGAGCTACTCCCTTCCCACTTCCACTACATTCATTCACACGCCACGAAATATAGCTGGGCGCCCTGAACTATCGCGCCTCTACTGTGGTATAACGTCTCGCTAAACTTCAGAAGTTCTTAGATCCCAATAAAAATTGTTAGGGTGATAACAAGGTGTACACATAGAATAACATCTTGAGTCAAAATACCACTAAGTCTAGCTAAAAGAAGACTCCTAATACAACTCTAACTAATATCTAGATAGGGGACACTCATTAAATGAGAATTTGGGGAACAAAGGGACAACTAAGAGAAAAAATAGGAACACATTGGGGAGTTTATATAGTCTATAAATGCAAGTAGATAAATGTATCTGACATAGGTCTACATATCTAATCTATAAAACAAATAAGGACACTGTTGACGCATCTCAAATGTGTTCTCCCATGTAGCAGAATGTGGGATATAACTATCCCAATGGACCTTGAACTAATCAAAATTTTGACGCCATAGTTTTTGAGTGCGATGGTCTAGTATGCAGATTGGCTCTGCCATGAAAGCACCCTCATCTGACACCTGCAAATAACTCATGTCAGTAACACGTGATGGATCACTAATATAATCTCGTAAAAATGATACATGAAATACATCGTGCATATGCCTCAAAGAATCAGGCAAGGATAGTCAATAAGCCATAGGCCCTTTCCTTTCCACAACCTTGAAAGGTCCCACAAACCTAAGAGAGATCTATCACCCTTTCCAAATTTGATCGAGCTCTTACGCGATTTTACCCACGAGAAAACTTTGTCGCCAACATCATAACTACGATTAATGAAATGCACATCGACATAACTCTTCTGTCGATATTGCACTTCCTTGATCCTCTGTCTTATCTATTTCATATGTTCTTCCATTTCTTGGATCACTTCTAGTCCCACCAAGACCCTATCCTCTAGTTGATCCCAACTTAGAGGCATTTGACATGGTCATCCGTAAAGAAACTCAAATGGTGCCATCTTATTCGTACTTTGGTAAATGTTGTTGTATGTAAAATATAATAATGGAAATAAGTCCTACCAACACTTCTGTTGACCCATCACATATATTTGAATCATATCCTCTAAGATCTAGTTCATTCTTTCTGTTTTTCCATCTATTTTTGGGTGATATGTTGTACTAAAATCTAGTTTCATTCCCAAAGCCTTTTGGAAACTAGTCCAAAAACTTCCTATAAACACTGATCCATGATCATATATGATATTTCTTGGCACATCATGAAGTATCACAATATCGCTAACATAAACTATAGCTATATATGGTTCCTCATACGTCATACACATAGGTTTAAAGTGGGCACTCTTCGTCAGAGTGTCAACGACCAAAAAAATTGAATCGCGTCTCCTTACGGTCAGTGGTAATCCAACAATAAAATCCATCGAAATGACCTCCCATTTCAATTCTGGAATAACATGTGGCTGTAACAATCCTGCTGGATGTCTATGTATAGCCTTCACTTGCTGACATTATAGACATATCTCCACGTAACTAACTATGTACGCTTTCATTCCTTTCCAGAAGAATAAAGGATTAAGGTACTTTTCTGTAATTGTAGGGAAGACATAAATATTAATGAAACTCTATGGTTTCTTTCTACAATCACCCTACTCTCACCCAAATCATCTGTCAAACTTAACCATTTCATCTTGCAGTTAATTATCAAATCATATGATTCCAACCAGTCCATGCCAATCACTATGTCATAAGATCCTAAAATTGTGACATAAAGGTGGGCATTTGTTACAAAATCACCCAAGTTAATGCTACAATCCATAACCTTTCCTCCAACTTTATGTTTGGCTCCCGATGCCATTTCTAGATATCTGATATTGTCTTGCTCGACTAACTTTAAATTAATCCTCTTAAGTGTTTCACTATAAATAAAGCTCTCAGTAGCTCCTGGATCTATCAAAATACTAAAATTTTGATCAGTAATCATACCTAACATCTCGAGCACAGTGGACTAATGCTTGGCATGGAAATTATTCACCGTTTAATGTATCCTACGAGCCTTTCCAAAATATCCAACTGTTGTAGGTCCTGTTGATCCGATATATTTTTCCTTGTCAATAGGAAAGTGCCTTTGGTAATGTGGCTCTCCACATTTCCAAAATCCATTGTTCGGTCTAGTAATCCTAGTCACAGAGGTAGAAGTTTATGGCATAGGAGTCTATTGTACTCGTCTATTTTGCTAACCATATCTAAAATGTTTCCACTGCTACAAACAACGCTTCTACTTCTGTTGTGGTTCTCTATAAGGAGTCCTTCGTTGAGGAATATGTCATCACGGTGTTGAGAACATAGGTCCTTTGGCATATCTCGATGCCCAGAAGTCTGTCTGGCTAGTGTTTGATGCTATTGCACTCCCAATGTCATCTATCCGGTCTGTCTAGAAGGAGTCCTTCCTTGACCCCCAATGCTCATCTCTTCCTCAGCAATGAGGGACTTTTGAACTACATCATGTAATGTCTGAGGTATCAAGATCCCAACATTCACACAAATGTTGAATTTAAGGCCAAATAAAAACTTGTTGACCTTTAACTTCTCTATGTTCATATTTGTAGGATATCTAAGTAGATCCATGAACCTGGCCTCATACTTTGGTACCATAAAACTACCCTATATTAAGGAATTACAATCATTGATCTGGCACTGAGTGAATTCATCGGACAAGTACCTCTCCCAGAATAATTCCTTAAACAATTCCCATGACACTTCTTCAATGACCATGTTTAGTTGAGGTAGGGGTGGCTTCCACCAAATTATATCACTCCCTTTTAGTTTAACTACTGCCATGTGGACCTTCATGTTGGAGGTGTAATCATGAAGTGCAAAGTACATCGCCATGTTATAAAACCATGCCTCGACGACTAAGCCATCCATGGAACCACAGAACTCGGGAAACTTCAATTTCTCAATTTTTTTGTGTATGCTACTACTACTCATTGGAGTGTGTTGTGAATCCTTATTGGGTACAAATTCTCTTCCCTCATCTTTCTCTAGGCGACTGATCAAAGCCTCTGACATCCTCCTTAAGGATATCATCATACCTATCACATCTCCCATAGCAACCTCCTCCTGCTGAGTGGTTTGCTCATCTCCTTCAGGGTCTGATCCCTCTGGCATGGATACAAATAGAGGAGGCATACCTCTTCCTCCCACACCACAATTAGTACTCACCCTATGTCCTCTCACCATGATACCTGTCATGAACAAATCAAATCGGATTAGCTAAAAATATTTAATAATTTGAAATTATCATAATGGAAGGCGTAACAATCCACTGTCACAAGGATGAACCCGCTCTGATACCATATGTAATGTCCCTCCTTTAATAAAAACAAGTAAATAAAGATTGATGAAGTAGTGTTTCATGAATATATATATATATATATATATATATATATATATATATATATATATATATATATATATATATATATATATATATATATATATATATANCGGATTAGCTAAAAATATTTAATAATTTGAAATTATCATAATGGAAGGCGTAACAATCCACTGTCACAAGGTTGAACCTGCTCTGATACCATATGTAATGTCCCTCCTTTAATAAAAACAAGTAAATAAAGATTGATGAAGTAGTGTTTCATGAATATATATATATATATATATATATATATATATGTATTTATTAAAAATTGTTAAAAGTGATAGCTATTAAATATCATATATCATTTAAACATGTACCAACATGGGTCTCCACAACATAAATTATCATGTCGGTTAGGCATGATTTGATCGCCTCACCAATCCTATCACTAAAATAAAATGTATGTAATAGCCATAAAGATAAATACCCAGTCCAATTAAAAATTTACCTAACCAATGGATCCAAATTTCCACCAAGTAATTTAAAGCAAGGAGACGAGTATTGCACAATCAACACGTCCAATTTTTAGATTCTACATGAGTAAATTCATTAGTTGTGCGAAGATAATCCCTCAATTATTTACTAAATATTAAATTCAATCAACAAGCTTTGTCTTTTCGATTAGATAATTACCAATTAATCAACATTAGGGAACCAACTTATTTTAATAACGGTACGCATAGAACTACTGGTGCATCAATTATGTATGTAATT